>JBBPBX010008460.1:0-10922 GCA_038048925.1 Garcialebias charrua | reverse complement strand
CTATATTACTATGAAGTAAGGCACATAAGGCACATTTGGCATCCCCAATGTAATACAAACATTAGTGCAAATATGAGAAGTAGTGCAAACTGAATTACACCCCAAAATAGCAAAAATACAAATTATAAAAAAGAAACTGTATACAAGGATCTAAGATATATGCTAACAATAATAATGTAATCTAATACGGTGCATTAAACAGCAGCCTGAACATGATTCTGTTGTGCACAGATGGGTATGAATACAGCAGCTTTATGTGAAGAATTCAGCAGCATGGATAATCAGCAGCACTTATGAAGTGACAAATCTCTGATCTAAGATATCTAGGATTACTACTGTAAAAGCGTGGAATGTTCAGATATGTATTATACACAACAAAAGTAATTTTCACTAAACTGTCAGAGAGGAGGATATTCTTTTACCAACATTAACAGTTATGTTGTTTCTCTCCGCAGGGAGAACAGGCGGGATGGAAACGAGCGGCAGACCGACCCCTCGTCAGCGGGATGATGATGATGATGATTATGATGATGATGATGATGATGATCAACCTGTCAGCAGCAGGTAGGTCAGGTATGTAAACAGTACTACGCAGGCTCAGTGGGTCAGAACCCGCTACCTGGCTGAAGAAGTGACGAGCTCAGATTTCTGCACCCTGGAGAGAATAACTCAATTCATGCTTTATTTTGGTAAATTAAAAACATTACAAAAGAAGGAAAACAATATAAAATGGTAAATCAATCATTTACCAAAAAAGGAATATAGGCTGAAGCCAAGGCTTCTACTTGCCTACTCTAATCATAGACTCAGCAGTAATGACATACTGTATATTTACTGTCCATATACATGCAAGCATAAGTACACATACAGACATTTACTGTATATTTAAATATTCATGTATATACACCGTACTTTCCGCCCTTTAAGTCGCTCCACCCTATATGTCTCATTAGTCCAATTATGTCCAATAAAGTGGAAAAATCCATAAACGTGTCGCACCGCTGTATACGTCACATCTATTCTGCGTCACCGCTGATGCGTTGCGTATGTTACGCATCACCGCAAATGGCCACAGGAGCGTGCACGGTAGGACTTTAACAAGATTAACACTTAAAAACAATTATTTGTTTGCTGAAAATTATAGCAAAGATGTGTCTGAGCTGAACTTTTCCTTAATAAATGCACGTAATGGTCAAATCAGCTGAATTAAAAAAAATAGTTTTGCTACGTCGGTGCTGCGAAGCGTGCACACGCAGCGAGCGGATACGCTTCATTTCTTTAAAATAAACACCTAAAAATATATATGTTTGTTTGCTGACATTATAGTAAAAGTGTTTCTGAGCTGAACTTTTCCTTTAAAAAATGCACGCAATGGTCAAATCAGCTGTATTTAAAAATTAGTTTCGCTACGTGCACCCGCACGGGTGGGACCGCTACGTTTCTTTAAAATTTAGCAAGATAAACGCCTAAAAAAATACATTTGTTTGCTGAGATTATAGCAAAAGTGTTTCTGAGGTGAACTTTACTTAAAAAAATTAACGTAATGTTCAAATCAGCTGGATTTAAATAGTTTCGCTTTGACGGCTCTTCCAAACGTAAAATAAATACGAAATATATTATAAATAAATCGAATTTTAGCTCAAACATCTCCTAAAGCTAATCAGTTGTAAATGTCCATCCAGTGATACTTTCTGTAAGTTTCATCAAAATCTGTCCTGTGGTTCTTGAGCTATTTTGCTAACAGTAAAACACTGAGGTAACAGTAGTTCAGAGCTCCAGAGAGCAGGAGGCCGTGCTGCGACAGAGTGAGTCCGAGCAGAGGAGCCTTCTGTCGGACACATGAGCAGGGAATGGTCGGTGGACCCTAGCGGCCGAAAGTGGATACTGCGCCCCTAGTGGCCGAATGTGGTACTGCTCCATTTTTTTTTCGTCAGAATGAATGGAAACGGTCATATCTCAGCCAAAAATTGGTCTAAAAATATGGAGGAAAAAATCCATAAATACTGTATGTTGCTTTGCCCCATAAGTCACAGGACATGAAAATTAGTATTAATGCTGCGACTTATAGGACGGAAAATACGGTAATACATACCGGTACACATACATTCATACATACATTGTTATGCAATGCATATTACATCTATATAACAGTAAAAGCTTTTATAATTTTACATTTGAAGCCTCTTTTAAAGCTCACCAAAAAAGAGCACAAAATTTGAGATCATTCAATTCATTCCACAGTTTCACGCCGATAACTGAAATACAGGTGGTCCTCGACATACAAGATTCCGGACTTACGAGCTGACTAACGAACAGTAAAGTTGTACAGAACATACAGAAAATACAGCACTGGTATGTGTTATTAGATGAAAGTGTGTTAGCTAACAGTTTGTAAACAAGTTTCTGAGCATGTTTATGAACCATTATGTACGTTTGTGTTAGCTAACAGTTTGTAAACAAGTTTCTGAGCATGTTTATGAACCAGTATGAACGTTTGTGTTGAAAAACGAGTGTTCGTAGTAGCGCTAGCATAAATTTTCCGACTTACGACCGAAAATCCGGACTTACGAGCGACACGTGTTTCGTGTTCCGACTCGTAGGAACGGAACTCGCTCGTAAGTCGGGGACTACCTGTACATCTAGATTTTACTTTTCTTTTCTCGTTAGCTTGTTCAAACAAACCTCGTAAATTATATTTACTCTCTCTTAACTTAAATAATTTCTGAATTCCAGAAGGAAATATTTTATTCAGTGCTTTATACATTATTTCCAGTATTTTTATACAAACAATGTCATAAAATTTCAAAGTTTTACTTTGAATAAAAAGTTAACTTCATTAATATGTCAATAGTTGTTTTATTTGCATATCCCCATATTTCTGAGCAATATGACAAGTAGGGCATAATCAAGGAAGAGTATATAATATGCAAGCCTTTTACATTTATTAAGTTTTTTATTTTAAACAAAACTCCAATAGTATTGCAATTTTACTTCTAATTTATTCAATATGAAGCTCCCAACTACAACCGTTTGTTGTCCAGAATGATACCTAAAAATGTTGTCTCATAAACTCGCTGTCAATTTCAACTCCATTTATATGTAACTTTACATTATTGTAAATCCGAAGACCAAAAAATACATATAATAAGCAGCTTAAGGAGATTTTTCTAACAAAAGCTATAAAACTGCAACAACTAATGTTACGGTAGTTTAACAACTCACTGAGATCATTTCTAGCTTTTACTAGACTTCACATTTCCTGATGAATCATTTCAGAGCTTTCAGATGAGCAATTATAAATGTAGGAATTGCAGCAACAACGGCCCAGCACATGTTGAAGGATTCAGTTGGATCCATGGCGCCGTTCTTTTAAATATGATGCTGAACCTGTTCAGACGGTGGTTTTAACCAAAAACGTTGAGTTTTTCAGGTCATCCCTGGACCAGGAGGAACGTTCATGAAACCGTCGCACACTTGAGGGATCCTTCAGACAGCCGCGATGTGAACGGCACCGGTGAGTACAATGAAAATTTAACACAAGTTTGCATTTCTTCTTTTTTTTTTTTCATGCTTAAACTTTAGCATTTGTCTGTAAGCAATGAAAGTTTTTTTATCTGTGCTTAAATAAAGGCAGCTTCTCTGTATACACAAGCTCATACTACTGTCTTTTTTTTTTACTTCAGTGACCCTGTTTTATTGAAAACATGAGATTTCACAGAATTTCAGCAGACTTTAAGGGAAAACTACTCTCTGTACTCTGAACAAACAATCCTAAAACTCACAGGATCATCTGTCAGTAGGATTGATTAGACTTGAAATCCACTTCATATTGAAACAAACGGGTAATTAAAACTTCTGACGGTTTCTTTCCCTCGCCCTCAGACATTGGTGGCTGTAAACACACATTCATTTAGTGCTAAATGTTTATTCTAAGTGGGCAAACAAAATAGTTTTTCCAAGATTTATCAACTGCTGTGGGACTGTTTCACGTCTCTGTTGAGATACTTTTCATTTACCGTATACTGTCTGACTAAATAACTGAAAAAGTTTAATAAATAAAAGACCATAACTGACTGAACACAGTGTTGAAGAACATGAAGAAAACCAAACATGAACCAGGACCAGAAGATGTGTTTCCAGCTGAGCAGCAGACGGGTGCACTTTCATTTGATGACCTATGGGGAACAAAACCTTCTAAAATGTGTTCCTTATATATTTGATCAAATTATTATTCTTGTAGAGTTGCGATTTCTGGCCCAAGCTGGTACCCAACCTGAAATTCAGTCTGGGTCGGGCCAGAATTACGTGCTTGCTGGGCGGGCCGGGTTGGTCTCGGGCTTTTGATGCAGTTTTAATTGTGCATGTAGCCCCGCCCACCCTTTGCTCTTATCACAGATCTGAGAGTTTGCAATTGACCCTGGAAAGTATTAAACAAAAGCGAAAAATGGGAGAACTCGCTCTACAAAGCCAGCGCAGTGAAACCTGCTGATGTGTGTCAGGTCAGGTGCACGCTCCTCTGAAAGAGGTAAAAAAAAGAAAAGTTGAGTTCAGCTTCAGATGGACAATGGGATCATCGGCTGCACACATCCGCTGACCGGCCGATTGAAAGTTGTTTTTAAAAAAGTCACGTTGAGCTTCAGATGGACAATGGGATCACCGGCTGCGCGTGTGCCGCTCCGCACCCTGCTGTCATCAGCGGTGAAGGAAGTCGCAGCATCTACAAAAGCCGAAGCTGTCACGGTTTCACTCGGAGAGCGTGTTAAACCCAGTGGCGCAGACGGAAACGCAGGAGGCAAGAAGTTATAAAACTAATACTTTTAATAACAAACAAAAATACTTACAGGAGCTGTAGCGAGAAACATAGGGATATACCAGACGATGCAGCGACAATGAATGAGACAGACGGGACTTATGTACTCACAGCCAAGACGAGACAAAATCACAAACACCTGGGGACAATTAACGGAGACACAGAGCAGGACCGGGAAACTAAACTGAATCTTGGAGTAAACTAGGAAGACAGAACTGGAGGTTAACCTAAGGGTAAACAAACATGGTTAACCTAAGGGTAAATAAACACGGAGACTAAACTAGGAAAACTAACTAATAAAACTAACAGACCAGGAACTGACTAACAGAAAAACATCACAAGGAGAAACAGACAAGACTGGGAAACTAAACCTGAAACATGAAGTAAACCAGGATGACGAGTAAATAAACATGGAGACTGAACTAAAAAACATCACAAGAATAAACATGGAGACTGAACTAGAAAAAACTAACTACTAAAAACAGATCAGGAACTGACTAACAGGAAAACGTCACAAGGGGGACAGACATGACCAACAGGACGAGCCATCCTTACAGAAGCGAGCAGGGCGTTCAATTGAAATAGCCTTGTTCTATATTTTTCCAAATAATTTTGCTCTGAAAATATTTTTGTTAATCTGTATAATAGTCTTATCTTTAGAGTTGAAATTTTTTAGATTCGTTTTGTATGTTAATATCCATTTGGTGAAACAAGAAATCTTATATCTCCTTTCATTGAAATATGTTTTTTATTTTTATTTATTCATTCATTTTATAATAAAAAAACAAAAAAACAATTAACATACAGATTACAAGAGAAAAAAACAATATAAAATGAAAGGTGGCAGATGAAGAAAAAAATCTTATCATATCTGCCCCTTATTCTCTGATAAACAATTCAAACAAACAACTTCCTTTAAATACAAAAAAGAAGAAATGTTTTTTAATACTATCATGTCAAACTGATTTGCTTAAAAAAGCAAATAACCTTAATTTAAACTAAGTTTTTAAGTACGTTTTTTTGACATACGAGTGATTTCTCCAACTAATTTTGATGCTTTCTTTATGGTGCAGTATTTAGTTTTCCTTTAAATTACATCTATTAGCTCTTTAAAAGCATATTTAAAAAGAACAAACTGAAATCATTAACATTTTTATATATCTTTGTGCGTTCGTTTAGTCGGGTATGGTCAGGTCAGCGGCCTGAAATGTTTGAAAAGCAGCCAACTTGATTTCCATAAAATATTTATTGCAAACTTTGCATTTACGTTTGTTGCCCTTTCATGTAGTATCCCAGAGGAACACGTTCCAGTTTAACTCTGTGTCTCTACTGTACTGAAAGATGTTCCAAAATTTATTGCAAGAGGAAACGTGAGGCTTTCTGATGTGCATCCTCATGATTTGGGCGACCAGTAGGTGGCAGAGGATCTGAGCTCATGCATTGGGGGTCCTCATGGGAGGGCCTGGAGGAGAGGATGAATCATCACACTCAGAATTCAGGCCTTGAACGCACTCATTCATCGTCAGAAGGAGCTGCGTTACACTCACTGTGACTGGGATGTGTGTAAATCTGAGTTGTTCAAGCAGCTGCACTCGTTCTGGTTTTAATCTGCCATTTCATATCTTGAAATACTCATTCAGCTCTTTAATGCACAAACAACGCCTCTTCCATTTTCCTCATCCGTATTGTCTTGAAGGCTATACTTTAAATGATTTAATGCAATATTGTTCTGCTGGTTTTTCCTGCTGCTTCTACATGTGGATGAACACGAGTAACATGAACGTCTTTGTGGACCTCTTCAATCATTCATCCTGCAGAATTTATATAATTGGTTGTAGAACCAGCAGGTAAAGTTTCACACATGCTTCATCTGCCACAATAACAACTTTAAAATAAATACTTAGTTTTTTTTTATTTCACAGCAACGTTAAGTTCAAAATCTGCTCTAAATATAAAACTAGCTCTCTTAATTATAAATGTCCTCGTTTACAAACTGAGGCTTGAATTTGTTCTGAAGCATCANGGCTAGAGAAGGTCGGACAGAGACTGTGGGGGAAGACCATGAAGACATTTGAATACAAACAAAATAACCTTAAACTTAATCCGGAAACAAACTGGGAGCCAGTGTAGTGATTTTAAGACAGTTCGTTTCAGCTCAGACCAACGTAAAGTGAATTGCAATAGTCCAGATGAGTTTGGCCAGTTGTCTCAGGTGATAAAAGCTGAACTTGACCACAGATTTAATCTGAGCATCCCGTTTAAAATCACTGCCCAGCCTTACACCCAGGTTAGTTGCTGTCACAGTTGGATGTTTTGTTAAAGGACCCAGATCAGCGTGAACAGTGGAACCCTCACTGGGCTTAAATAACAGGACCTCAGTCTTTTTCCTCATTAAAATGTAAAAATTGTGTGATATCCATGCTCTGACTTCAGCCATACAATCCAGAAGTTGGTTCAGGGAGTCTTGTTTACCTTGTTTCAGCGGAACATAAATTTGGCTGTCATCGGCGTACAAATGAAAATAAATACTATACCATGTTTCCGGAGAATATGTCCCAGAGATAGTAAATACAGGGAAAACAGAAGGGGGCACTGGAAAAAATGCCACTCTTAAAATAAGAAAAAGAAAAATTAAAATAAGATTTTTTTGCTTGAAATAAGCAAAAAAATCTGCCAATGGAACAAGTGAAAATTCACTTGACAAGATTTCTTAAAATAAGACATTTTGTTCAAGTCAAACAAGATATGCGGAATCTTGAAACTAGCTACAAAAATCTAATTTTGAGCAATATTTTACTACAATTGTGAGCTTTTCGTGTCTTATAATAAGATTCTGATGCTCAAAATTAGTACACTGGAGAAAAGTCTACTCTGAAAACAAGTTTAAAACAACTTAAAATTAGTTTTTTTTTGGATTGGAATAAGCAAAAGGATCTGGTAACAAGTGAAAATTTTCTTGAAACAATTTCTAAAAATAAGACATTTGATCATTTTACAAGATAAATAATCTTAAACCTAGCTGCAAAAATCTCATTCTTAGCAATATTTTACTACAATTTTGGATGGGCTTTGTCTTAAAGTAAGCGTGTGAGGTTTAAAATTAGTATACATCCCCTAAAACTTTTACTCATTTTTAGTTCTACAGATGTTTCAAAGCCTACCTAAAATAAGATTAGAAATTGTATTTTAAGAAAACTTATATTTGACAAGCATGCTTTCGCAACATTAGATTTTCTCCAACCCGTTATCAAATTTAACCAACAAACATAATAACATGCGTCTTGTCAAAACATTCAAACATTTTCTGTAATGTCAAAAAATGAAAGGTATTCTTTAACTTCAACACATTTATTTTATGGTTTCAGCAGCAATGCAACAACTACTACTCCCAATTACAACTGTGGTTAACACTTGATTATATTTAAAAAAAATAATATAAAACACCCTCAACAAAATAAAAATAAAAATTGCTATGAAAAATGGAGAGTATACAACTGGGCACCATGAAAAATGAGGGAGCCACTACAACTTCAAATGTTTAAACATAAAATGTCTTTCGGAAATGTTGTGATGGGCACATCTCCTACCGTGAGCAGGCAGTTGGACGAACACACAATCAGAATTGGACAGGAGAGGGAGAGTTTTCCTGGGGGCTTTGAGGTCCTGTTTTTCCTGAAACACAAAGACATATTTCTGTTGGCATGATGAATCATATTTTAAGATTGTGGAATATAAGCCAGATAAATAAATAAAATAAAGAGAGAACCTGTAAAACTATCATGTTAAATATGACGCGGTTGAAAATTTGGGTGCACTAACTGTGCTGGTGAACCAAAAAAAAGTTTAGAAACACCAGTGCAATCAGTGCAAGAAGTTAGTGTAGAACCATGGAAAAAAATGTATCAATTAAAAAAATGATTTTGAGTAAGATATTTCCAGCAACCTGCAAAGATTTTGTTTCTTTCCACCTTGAAAACTTTAATATCCAAATACTATGTTAGGTTTATTCTTTAAAAAATAATAACACCAATTTCTCATTAACATTCAAATAATAATGCATTATTGTAATTAAAAAGATAAATTAATCTACATTTCTGGAAATGTTTGAATTATCAGAATAATCCAGGTTATCAATATTATACTTTTGATAACAATTTACCTTTGTCCACGAGAGGAAGACCTCGACCTCCAACGCCGCCTCTGAGAAAGGGACTGTCTTGGCCAGGTCTGACTGATCTGTTTAAAGCATGCAACAGCAAAATTGGTACACATCGCATCGTGAGTTAGATGAATTGTTACATCTCTAATTTTGATCATATTTAAATTAAATACCTTTGATCATTAGAAAGAGACTCAGAGGGACTCCTGCTACCATTGCATCCCAAGATTTGAGATTGAGTGCTTGAAGGGATGTCCATCGGGGTTCTTTCTGCATTTTAGAGGGTTTAAACATAAGTGTTAATATGTCAAAAATGTAAATTACTTTACACAAGGTTTCCAAGTACCCCAAGATGATAGTTGTGCAATATTTACCTGACTGTGCATTCATCCTTTTAGGAGGAGTTGGAAGAGCAAAGTCATCTATAATAAAACAGTCAACAGTAAAAAATAAATTAAAATAAAAGTGATTTTACATCTATAGTAAGTAATTAGCCTGTTACTGATATGGTGGTGATTGAAATACTACATAGATTTGTTCTTAAAAAAAGAAATAAAAGTTACATGGATTAGCTTATTATGTGCAGGATGTGGCTTATTTTTATTGTGAAATATGTAACAAAAAGTGTAAGTGACTTAGCTGTGCGTTTGCAGTAAGAACAATTGCATACCTCCAATGATTCTAGAATTGTCAGCCCACCTTGTGTGACATGACCCACCACCAAGGTATAACTATCCTCTTTTGATGTGGTATACCCCCAAATTAATCAGTGGTGAAAAAAAAATTAACATACCCTCACAAGGAAAAACATTTCTAGACTTCTTGGTAGCTTTTTGACCTAAAATAAATAAAAAAATATACATGCTGTAAGACAGTAGTCATATTTTGAACAAACTATACCTGTGAAGGAAATTTTGTGACCGATTGTCAGATGCAGTTTTGTATTTCATACTTTTTGATCATTGCAGCCATAACGTTAAAACAGAGAATTGGTGTGTCTTATCATACGAGGCCTTTCCGTGTGCATAACAAAGTTGGTTACGTTCTAATGTCTGATGCAAACGGTACCACCTTCAGGGATGCGACCACGAAGTCAGGTTGATTCATCATTATTGCAGAAGAGGTTTTCTGGGAGTTCTTGAGTTTGCAGCTCTGAGAGAGCCTGGGACAGCTTAGGCTCTGTTTTGTCTTGCTTTTCCGATAAGGCCAAGGTTTTTTACTCTGAGGCCTGATGCTGCCTGGTGGCTGGCTTTGGCTCACTGTTTGGCTTTGCAGTTCCACAAAATAATGCAACAATAAACGGCTCTAACTTTTTCACACTGCAGAGAATGGGCAAAATTTGTACATTTGATGATTTAAATAATGGTACACCATCTACATTGAAATTTAGCTGTATCTCATTTTCTGTTGAAAAAAAATTGGGATACTGTGAGCACATTTTCAGAAGTCCCGTCTCCACACCAAAGTAGAGGAACTGGCCACCACATAGATCTGTGACGTCTATTTCACTGGGATTTCCTAACAGGGTTCTGGCATCTTTTGGTAGCCGGTGTCCATGTTTGCGTAGCACCAATAGCAGCTCATCTACTGATGTGCGTGTCACCTTATTCTTTACAGCCCATTTAACCAAATCACTTCTCAGATCACTTGGTTCCTCCTCGGACAAAGTTCCAATTTCTACATCACTTTCACTATCACTGTTTGGCAGGAGGCAATCATCTTGATAGTCATCTTCTCCTGTATCAGGTTGGTTGTGTATCTGTATGTCTATTGGGCTATCAGCAAAAGAAAGTTCTGGGTTCTCATTTGAGGGACCTGGATTCTCTTCTGATGGGTCTGGATTCTCTTCTGAGTCACTAGACTCCACCAATGCACGTAAATGTGCATTTAGTCGTCTCCATTTTTTGTGATACATCTGGGAGTGAAATAAAAACCAACAATATTTCTAAGCCT
>JBBPBX010008459.1:15339-62477 GCA_038048925.1 Garcialebias charrua | reverse complement strand
AACTTACCACATGCAACCTACATAGGCTCCGACATTTTGGTAAGATTAGGTGTCCGAGTGGACGTCAACAACAATGCACTGTGGTCACTAGATACAGCCACGAAGGACTCTCCTGTGTTAACCACAGAGAACCTTAAGGCTGGACAGACCATTCCAGAGGTCTGCCAGGTTGCTAACAGCCATAACACTGTGGTGCCACCTCAGGTTATGAACAAGCCGGTGATGATTCACATCATGAAAGGACAGGCTATTAGAACAAAACAGGCATGCTTTCAACCATCTCCTATGTTTTTCAACTTAGGACTGTCCATGGAGGCCACATGCCAAGTGACCCTCGACGGCAGAACCACGACTGTCGCTGTGTGTAACACGAGCACAGAAGAGGTACTGATCCCAAAGCGCTCACAGCTAGGATGGTTGATCTCTACTGATTTTCATGATTTTGAACTAAGCATTCCATTTCTGGGAGGACTCCCAGAAAACTTGATCCCAAGTCATCATTCGGGGCGAGTCTTGTTCACAAAACCAACACAGGCCATAGCTCTTTTCTCCCCCACTGAGTCCGACCGGGACATTGTCCACAGGTTCGGTTTCAACCAAGGAGAAAGTCTAGGCCCTCAAACTTACAGTGCACTACCTGTTGACAGGTTTTATGACACTGAAGGGGACTCACTGGAGCTCCCCAGAGAACAAGAACCGCTCTCATTTGCTTCACAGATAGACCAGGTGGTCGCTCAGGCCGACGCCTTGGAAACTGATGAAGACAGGGACAAACTTCGCAAAGTTCTGCTAAAATATGAAAAATCATTCTCAACTGACTCGATGGATTGTGGGTTGACCACGCTCCACACAGTGAGCATTCCAACCCCGCCTGATGCTCCACCTGCATTTGTCAGACAATACAAGATTCCTCTGGCAGCACATCAACCTATCAGGGAAATCATTGCTGACCTGTTAGGAAAAGGTATCATCCGATACTGTAACAGCACTTACTCTGCGCCTTTATGGCCGGTGTTAAAACCTAATGGTAAGTGGAGACTTACTATAGACTACCGAAAGCTAAACAAACAAGTTCCCTTATCCAGATGGCCTATGACGCAGCTCCAACAGGAGTTGCCCAAGGTCACTAATGGTAAGTACTTTTCGACCCTTGACGTCGCCTCTGGTTTTTGGACCATTCCTGTGCGTGCCGAGGATCAGTACAAACTAGCTTTCACTTTTGGTGGCCGTCAATACACCTTTAACAGGTGTCCCTTTGGCTACGCTAATTCACCTGCAGAGTTCAACATCTTCTTGAACAAGGCATGTCCAGACGCCCACGAGCGTGGGACACTGATTTATGTGGACGATGTCCTTTTGAGGCAGCCAACACTGGACTCACATTTGGCTGAGATCGACCACGTTCTGAATCAGCTAACAACTGCTGGTGCTAAAATATCACTGTCGAAGTGCCAGTGGTGCAGAACCAAGGTGGACTACGTTGGCCTACTTGTAGGTCCAGACGGAGTACAACCACAGCTGACTCGCACCCAAGGCCTTGACAATCTCAAAGTCCCCACCAGTCTCAAAGAACTACAAAGTTTTCTTGGCGTGTGTAACTACTCGAACCAGTTCATAGAGAACTATGCAGACCTTGCAAAGCCACTGACTGAACTCCTTAAGAAAGACGTTCCATTTGTCTGGACTGACAAACAGCAGCAGGCTATGGACGCTCTTATAAACAGGATCAAGTCAGCCCCTTGTTTAGTCTACCCGGACTACAACAAAGAGTTTTACTTGGAAGTGGGCTTCTCAGCTCATTGCATAAGTGCAGGTCTATACCAGATACACGACAGAGACAAACGTGTAGTAGCCTACGCCAGCAAAACGATGGCAGGCCCCGAATTGAGATTCTCAGACTGTGAGAAAGCTTTACTGACCACAGTGTGGGCAGTTAAACATTTCTCCAGCTACATTGGTGGGCAGAAAATCATTGTGGAAACACAACACCAGCCAGTGACCTTCCTTAACAGTGAACGCATCAGAGATGGTGTGGTGACAAACTCACGTGTTGCAACGTGGCTCATGGCACTTCAAAGTTTTAACCTAGACATCCGTTATGGTCAGAACAAGAAGTCTCATCTGGGGACGGACTTGGCAATCTGCCAGAAGTGTACACAAGATGTACCAGCCACCCAGCCGCCGGTTGAGGTAAAAACCCCAGTAACTGAAGACCCGAATCACCACTTCTTTGATGACAATATCTGCAAAGATATGACAACATTGTACGTGGATGGATCTTCATTCCTCCGCGACAAGATCTGCAGAGCAGGTGTTGGAGGGGTCCTCCTCCAAGGCCAAGAGCAGATAACTTTCAGCTACAAATTAGGCTCTCAGACTTCTCAGTATGCTGAGATTGCAGGAATCCTAATAGCTCTCCAGATTGTAGTAGAACGCTCCATCAAGACGCTAGTCATCTGCACTGACTCTAACTATGCTCGTTTGAGTTTCGCTTGTCACCTCGCTGTGTGGAAACTGAACGGTTTCCTAACAAGCGACAGAAAAGTGGTCAAACACAAAGAGCTTTTCATAGCGTGTGATCACTTGGTGACATCACATGACTTACAGATCTACTGGAAGAAGGTTCCAGGGCATTCTAGAGTCCCTGGCGATGACAAACACTACAATGACATTGCAGACTCCTTAGCCAAAGAAGGAGCCGACGAAGGTCCTCTATGGTCCTTCGACCCCTCCTGGTTAATCGAGACTCTGCCAACACAACCTTCAGTCAGAGTTATGGCAGTCACACGTGCACAGGCCGCGGACAAACCTGCTGACAACGCAGTCTCCGTACGACCCGCACTGACTGACCCTGACATCATCCAACTTCAGAAGTCGGATCCTGCTATCAACTCCATGATACTGTATCTGACTGATCCGGACAAGAACACTCCGTCTAAAGACGAACTGGATTCCGATCCAGACCTTAAAGTCCTTTATCAGCTGCGCAAACAGCTTAAACTACTCAAGGGCATCCTGACTTTCGCTCATGGACCAACGTCCTCACCTGTGTTCGTGGTTCCCCATGACCAAAGGGGGGTGATGTTAGTTCATGCCCATGATCTCCCGTCCGCAGGACACAAAGGAGATAAAGCCACGCTGACGGCATTAAAACAAATTGCCTATTGGCCTGGAATGAAAAAGGATGTCAAGGACTACATTGAAGGGTGCGTGGTCTGTGGCCAGTTTCAGCCAACCAGACCACTTCACAGAGCACCACTGCAAAGCAGAGGCATTGCATTCCCATGGTCTGACCTCCAGATCGACTGGGTTGGACCACTCACTAAGAGCTCTAGAGGAAATAAATATTTTCTCACGGTAACCTGTGCATTTACCAAATGGGTAGAATGCCTACCAGCTCCTAACGACACAGCACAAACAACTGCTATGTTGTTAATGAATCATATATTCTCAAGGTTTGGACTTCCCCTTCGGGTGAACTCAGACCAAGGTACACACTTCACAGGTGAAGTGATGAAAGAACTGTGGAAGACGCTAGGCGTCAAGGCCAACTTTCATGTCGGCTACCACCCACAGGCTTCAGGCCAAGTTGAGAGAGCAAACAGAACTGTGGTGAGTATTTTGAAGAAATACGTGGCTGCAAACCACAAGGACTGGGATGTGAAACTCCCTCTGGTCCTCATGGCCATAAGAGCCACTCCACACACATCAACTGGCATCTCTCCCTTCGAGATGATGACCGGTCGACAGATGACTCTCCCTCTACACCTGTTGTACCAACCAGGCGACGCCGTCATGGCGACAGCCTACACTACACAACAATACATGAAAGATTTGAATGTACACCTCAGAAACACTTTTGCTTTCGCCCAGAAAAACCTGGAAAGGTCCGCTGAAGGACGCAAGGCGTACTATGACCAGAAGGCCTCTCACAATGAACTCCAAGTGGGAGACAGAGTCTGGTACTATACGTTCGCCCCAGCAACCGGGAAAGGAGAGTCCGGGACCGGAACTCTCGCCCGCAAACTAATGCCCAGGTGGACTGGACCTCATCTGATAACAGACAAAGTGTCCTCAGTCGTCTACGAGATCAAAATCAGCAAAGGCCGCAAAGAGCCAATTGCTAAATGGGTACATCGAAATCAGATCAAACCTTACAAGGCGTTCAATGACTCCACAAAAGACAAAGATCTCACAAACTCACCGACTTCATGGGATAATAAGGTCGTCCAAACACAAGTTAGTAAATAAACTAATCAGGTTTAAACTACCATATTTCCCACCCTATAAGTCGCATTGTCCAACTTGAACTTAGAAACGCTAAGTCCAACACCCACAACAAAAACTAATCTTAACAACCATTTAAATCCACAAGATTTAAGTTGACCTCGGTCATAAAGTTGAGACCTGTTTTCTTGTGTGTTGCACTTTGGAATCTGACGACAAGAGTGTGTCGAAGCAGTGAAACGTTGTTTCCTTGTTGTTTAGTCATTACTGTTGTCATTATTTGAGATATTGTTGTGGTTCTGGACACTCCCAGCCAAAAAAGGTTTTGTATTAACATTGATTAATGCATAAGATGGATCTAACTATGCCAACATGCAGTTCGTTTTGTTAAATCTCAACCGTTGAAGAGTCAATGTAGTTTAAAGCTACTCAAGGTACCATAAACTACACTGGCCTCACGATTTCTAAATTGAACCGATTCGATCGTTTCTATTCTAGATTATCTATTCATTTTGATGAGTCTCGCCATAGACTTCAAAATTTATTAGGTACACCAAATCCTACGTCGTTCGTCTAAAAGACAACAGACATTTAGATCAAACTATATTTCATTTTTCTACTTTAGTTTAACCTAAACTAAGTAATGAATGGAGGAATAGTTTGGAATTAGAGGCCTTCGTTACAGAAGCCCTCCAAAATTCTATAGGTATAGATCCCTATATCTAATTTACAGAATTGATCCACCCCTTAATTGGTAATTATAGCTGATCTAAACCATGATAGCTTACATACCAGGTGCATATAGGTAGGGCCTAATGTAAAATCCCAATCATAAGCCCACCTAAAACCACATAATTGCATGACACATAGAACCAGAGTGGCACTGACTGGAGACCAACCAGCCAACAACCTTCGATGTGGGGACCTGCAGCTCCAACGCTTGGTCTTCAACCTTCATCCAAGGATCGCCTCCTCTGCGTCAATCGAGGGATCCCCTCTACATGCTGATTATGAAAACAATTGTTGCTGATCAATCAACAAAACTAATCGTTGTGGATTTACTGCTGTGGGATTACCGCTGTGGATTATAAGACTTTGTTTTCCAAAGGATCACAGACTTTGTTTTCCAAGAGTTAACAGACTCAGTTTTCCGAGGGATTAAAAGCTTACCGCAATGGGATTACCTACGAACAGTATGGAAGTTCCAAAAACTTTATGGGATTATAATTTTTGATTTTTTCTTTTCCACTCGCCGGATTACTTCAAGATCAGAGACAGTTCAAGGTTTCCTTTCGTGTTGGACCCCATCCCCAACGACTGGCGATGGCTTCCAAAAGGGGGGAGATGTAGTGGACATGACCTTGTCCACTTTTAAGACACCTGTGTACTTTTGAACTGTCCAGTGATGACCTTTACTGACCTCTCAGTAAAGCAGGACATTTAACACAATTATTCCATTAGTTATAATCTGAGGACATATAGTCACTAAAAGAGACTATTTCTATATCTTGATTTTATTCTAATGTAATCAAGAATAACTTTTCTCATTTTCATGATATGTGCTTTTATGCTGTGTTATTCTGAAATGTGTTAATTACTGTCTTCACTGCTGTGTTTAAAGGTGAAGCCTTCGGGTCACAGAGACCGGACGGTTTTGTTTAGAAACTCAGAGACAGTCTGATGAGCAGGGCTCCAGCGTTATCTGTCTTTTTTCCTAAACATTTCTCTCTGCTGCTGGCTTGTAACCTTGGGTTTGATAAAGCAAGTGAACTCCTCTCTGTGTTCCTGCTTTTAAGTTCTAACTGTGCGGAAACGCTTCAGTCTTTGAATGGACAAAGAGTTTGAATGGACGGAGACCTGAAAGCTCTCTGCCTTGCAGCTGGTCAAGCTTGGTCAAGAGCCAAAGACTAACTTGTCAGCTAGAACTGATGGACGTCTCCATCCAGTTCCCCGAGCAAAAGCTCCAAAGTTCTTAATGAACTTCCTTTGAGAAACATCTCGTCTTGAAGTCAGCCAGAAGCTGCCACATGTTTCTGACGGCTGACGCGGATCCGAGGAGACGTTGGAAGTAAACGACCAGTTCAGACGTACGAGGGCCGGAAGGACTCCGTGCACCTGGGAGGCTGGCAATATCTTTATCAGACGCATCGTCAAAAGGTAAAGAGCGGTTTACAAACGTACCTGGGATTTAGCCGAAGTCGGATGGAATGTGTCATCTCTGGTTACACTCGAGATAAATAACTTAATCTCTCCAACCTCTTATTCCTCCTACTCTTTCCCCTCTCTATCTAAGCTGGAAACTATATTTTTAAGCTAAAAGAGCCCACAGACTAAATATGTTAACATCCAATATTTATGTCTGTTGTGTTGAATTTAAGTGTGCTGACGTTTTAAATTGAAAGAAAGTGAAATCATGTCAATCAAGTGTAATGGTGTTAATTTAGTTGATTTATTCTAAATAAATGATAGTGTCTCTTTGACATATCAAACTAAGTTAACGTCTTTGTCACTTAATGGCTCTGTTTATTTATCCATCATAAAGATCACAGAAATATTGAATAAACTGAAAAAGAAGAGAATCCGTGAATTTACTATTCAATCTGAATAAGTAGATTAATTAAGGATAAAGAGGTCAGTATTAATATTGACCTCCACTTTAATTCTTACAATTATTATAAATGTCTGTGATGGTGGGGAGACTGACTCCAACATCTTCTGTGCAGCCTTCACCACTCTCTGCAAAGCTTTTCTTTCTGCAGCTGTGCAGCCTCCATGCCACACGTTGATGCTGGAGCACAGGATGCTCTCCACTGCACACCTGTAGAAGGAGGTGAGGACTGGGCTGCTCAGACCAGCTCGTCTCAGCCGTCTGAGGAAGTAGAGTCTCTGATGACCTTTCTTGATCAGGCTGGTGGTGTTGTTGCTCCAGCTGAGGTTATCATTCATGTGTACACCCAAGTATTTGTAGCTGGAGACCACTTCCACTGCAGACCCACCTATTTTCAGTGGGGCGTGGGTGTGTTTGTTCCTTCTGAAGTCCACAATCATCTCCTTTGTCTTCTTCACATTCATGTGAAGATTATTCTCTTTGCACCAGCTCTCCTGGGGCCTCATGTACAAAGACTTGCGTGGATTTCTTACTGAAAAGTGCCGCACGGTCAAATCCAGAAATCTGCGTACGCACAAAAAAATCCAGATGTATCAAACTGTGCATACGCCGGTATCCACGCACATTCCTTTTGTACATCACAACCAACGTGGGATTGAGCGCACATGAGAGAGTGGCCGACTCCGCCTTTGACACGCCTCCATATAAATATGCAAATTCATTTAAATATGCCCTGCACGTTAGGAATGTCGTCTTTGCTCTATTGCAAATCATGTCGAAACGTGGAAAAAAGAGGAACTTCACGGACTGTGAACTGGAGACACTTCTGAGTGACGTAGAGAGGCACAGAAAAAGGTTTTGTCTGGCACGCTCAGCGCACAACAAACCGTCCACTTTTAAATGGAAAGTTGACCCAGCTGTTTTAACATGCATTGATAGATCAGTGGTTAGCGTGCCCGCCTTTCGTCCCGAAGGTCATGAGTTCGACTCCCGCATGGTACAACGTTTTTTTTTTTTTTAATTCATTCCAGATTTAAAGAACACAAGAGAACTGTTTAGACAACCCATCCTCATTCCCTATTCGTCATACGTGTGACGCTTGGGCACAGAGTTCCCTTCCGCGTCGTATATTTGACGCGGCGGGTCACCCGTTTCATCATTATTTGGTGTGTAGGGAAATGATAAGTTGTGATCGTGTCTTAGTGAAGCACTTTCGTCTTTTTTTTTGTTGTTATGAAGAGGAATGATTTTACTGGCAAAAATTAAACACTAAGCCTAACCTTATAACTAACCCTAAACTTAACCATTCCCCTTTTATTTAACCCTTGAACCCCAAACAAGCCCAAACAAGCAAATGAGAGCACCCTGCACACCAAATAGTGACGAGAAGGGACGACCCGATGCATCAAGTATGTGACGCGGAGGGACCTGAGCCCAAGCGTCAATATATGACGAGTAGGGAATGAGGACATGTTGAACATGAACAACATGAAATGAAGGCAAAAGGGGATTTCTTGGGGTTTTTTTGTTAATAGTTTTCTTGTGTTCTTTAAATCTGGAATGAATTAAAAATAAAGACAAACGTTGTTTTCATTTAAATATACCCTGCAACAGAGAAATATCGTCTTGTCCCATCATGCATCACGTTCTTCAACTGCTAAAACAGCTAAGAATGAACAAAAAACAAGAATTTAAGCTGTGCAGAACTATTCAGTCTTTCTGTTTGTTATATTTTTTGCAGGTTGTATTCTGATTGCGTCCATGTGGATGTAATAATTGTTCATCATGTGTGTTTGGGTGGAAATAATCATTATTCCCACCATGAACAGTTTCCAGAATCGCCTGTAGGTGTCGCCAAAGGAACACAAACCACAGAAACGTGCCTACGCCAAGCCTGGAGCTGGCGTGAAAATGTACTTGGATGCGCACATATTCACGTTCAGTTCAGTTTTGATACATACGGGGTTTTGCGTGGATAGTGACGTACGCACGGTTGATACATGAGGCCCCAGGTGTTCCACCTCCTGTCTGTAGCTGGACTCATCATTGTTTGTGATGCATCCCACCACCGCTGTATCATCTGCAAACTTAACAATATGACAGCCTGGAAGTGTGGCTGTACAATCATATGTGAGCAGAGTGAACAGAAGGGGGCTCAGCACACATCCTTGAGGAGAGCCAGTGCTGAGGGTTATGGTGGAGGAGGAGAAGTTGTGGATCTTCACGGACTGTGGTCTGTCTGTTAAGAAGTCTAGTACCCAGTTACAAATGGAGGGGCTTAGTCCAAGTGTAGATAGTTTGTCTATCAGAGTTTGGGGGATCATGGTGTTGAAGGCAGATGTGAAGTCCACGAAGAGCAGACGCACGTATGAGTCCTTCTGATCCAGGTGGGTGAGAGCAGTGTGGACCACGGAAGAAATGGCGTCCTCTGTTGATCGGTTCTCGCGGTATGCGTATTGATGAGGGTCCTCGTTGATGTTGACGGTTGCCTTGATGTGGGACATGACCAGTTTCTCAAAACATTTAGCGACTATCGGGGTGAGGGCCACCGGTCTATAGTCATTCAGACCAGTCACTGTGGAGCTCTTTGGGACTGGGATGATGGTCGCGGTCTTCAGGCAGGTGGGAACTGACTCCAGTGCAAGTGAGGTGGTGAAGATGTCAGCCAGCACCTCACAGAGCTGGTCCGCACATTCCTTCAGAACTTTCCCTGGGATGTTGTCTGGTCCGGTTGCTTTATGAGGATTAATCTTTCTGAGACTGCCTCTCACTTCTGCTGCGGACACCCTGAGATGCTCTTCATCTGGTGATGAGGTGAGTCTGGTGCTAGCTGGTCTGTTTGGATCATCAAAACGTGCATAAAACTTATTGAGGGCATCAGGCAGAGATGGGTCCCTGGGGCATTGTTTGTTCTTGCCTTTGTAATCTGTTATGCATTTAATACCCTTCCACATGCTCCGTGGGTCTTGTGAGGTGAACTGTCCCTCGATCCTCTGTGCATACGTGGCCTTGGCCTTCTTAATGCCTTCCCCCAGTTCTTTCCTGCTCTTTCTCAGCTCCTCTTTATCTCCGGACTTGAATGCAGTGTCCCTGGCTGCTAGCAAGGCGTGAACTTCTTTATTTAACCAGGGTTTTCGGTTCGGGTAAGATTTAACATTTTTTTTATGGATACATTTTCAGAGCATGTACTGATGTAGCCCAGGACTGAGGAAGCATAGAGATCCACCAGATCACCAGAGGTGTCTGTCATTTCACCTTTTCTAGTGTCTGTATATATTCGACCCCTTGGTGTCTTGTCAGTGTCTCCGGATTATCCTTCATTAGGCTTCATGTTCCGTCTTCTTTCATGTCCTCCTCTAAGTAAGTTAGCTGTCCCATCACCATCTTGTTTTGTTTATTTAGTCTTCCTACATGAGTTCAAACACGTAAAGCAGATTGTAATAGAATCCGGAGACCAGACTGTTTCGTAGGACCCGCCTGGACTTCAAACCTGGGTCCTCTACTTCACTATCCTTCCTTCCCTCACTGCCTTGTTCCACTGCTGCACCTCAATGCCCACCTCCTCCTTGTTCTCCACCTGGCTGCCATGAGAATACTCATCTGAGGGAGGGAGGAAACCCGCTGGTCCTCTCCAAGGCTGGGGCAAGAAGAGGAAAGTTCTGCAGGTGTGTGTGTATGGGGGTGGGGTGGGGGGCAGCTCTTGCTGGACGGAGGACCAGCTGAATCCTCGCTCATGCATCTCCTTTGGTGGAAGGAAGGACAATGCATGCTCCTGCATCCCCGCTTCTGGGGGCTGATAATTCCAACAAGCCACCGGGGATGTGGGAGCAGTTCCTGAAGAAGTGGACGGGGAGGCACGTGCTACACTCGCCTGTCTCTGCTCGGCCTGGTTCTTCCCCCAACTCCCCACCTGCAGATCTCCACTTCACACCATCAGCCGCAGAGACATCTCCCTCCACGTCAGTTGCACCCTCTTGGGACCATCTCGTTGACTGTCACCTCTGAAGCTCCTATATCAGCTGCAGCCTCCTTGGCCTCTACTCCTGCTGCAGCCTCTGTGGCCCTTCCATCTACAAAAGCAGAACTACTGGGTCCATCCACAGAGGCATACCCGCAGGGCCCATCCATAACTGCAGTCCCTTCAACAGACTGTTCTCCTGCCGAGGCTCCCATCGCTGGTCCGCCTGTCAAGGCTCTCACCGCTGGTCCACCTGTTGTAGTCCACATCGTTGGTTCACCTGTAACCACGGCCTCCCCAGTGGCCTCCCAATTGGCCTCTCCTTTGGCGTCATCGCCTGCAGTTGCATCTTTTCCAGTGGCCCCTCCACTGATCTCCATGGCCTTCCTGGGGTTCTCCCTTCCCTTGTGCCTGAGTTCAAGAGGGTACAGATGTACACCACTGCTGCCCATAAAGGGACATTCTCCTAGCCGCCCGCAAGAGCTCTGGGCTGCTGACGGATGGTCTCCAGACTGCCCTCCAGATCTTCTGTCCTGCCTTGGAAGGTCTCCTGACCATCCACCTTGACTCTCGGGGTTAGGGTTCCGTGATTCCCTTTTTTTTTGTTTACCCAGGTTCCTACCTGTCGATCCTCTGTTTTCTTGCTCCTCATGTATCTTTGTGTGCCCTACTTCTTGTTTTTTCCCACCTCCCACCCAAGTGCATGTAGCTCTCACCTTGGCATTTCAGGGGCAATCCCTTGAGTGTGGGATCCTGTAGGATTTCTGAAGTCTGGTCCTTTCTTTTGTGTTTCCTCATGTTTGCCAGTCACCCCTCAGTGTTCTTCCTCCCTGAGTTCCAGCTCTATCTCATCTGTGTTGAATCTAATCACTGCATGTCTGTCATTTCACCTTGGTTAGTGTCTACATCTTCAATCCCTTGGTGTCTTATCAGTGTCTCTGGATTGTCCTTCATCAGGCTTTATGATTTGTTTTCCATGGTGTCCTCCTCTAATTGAGTTAGCTGCCCCATCAGCATCTTGTTTTGTTTATTTAGTTAATTAGCCGTTTTTCCTGGAGTCTCTTGGCATCTTCCTGCATGCAGGTTCAAACATGTACAGCAGATTGTGATACTGACATCCCACATCATGAAGGACCTAGACAGACTTCTCTTGGTCCACCTGACTAAACAAACAAGCACATATCAGGACCCACTGCAGTTTGCTTATTGGCGTGGACTTGGAGTTGAAGATGCATCACACACCTGCTTCAGTAAACTCACTGTCACCTAGAAAAGGCAGACAGCCTGTGAGAGTCATGTTCTTTGATTTCTCCAGTGCATTTATCACAATCCAGCCTGATCTGCTTTGTCAGAAACTCCAGAAGACTCAGGTGGAGGCCTCAACAATCACCTGGATCAAAGACTACCTGATAAACAGACCACAGTTTGTGAGACTGAAGGGTTGTGTGTCTAACAAGGTGGTCAGTAGCTCAGGAGCACCACAGGGACCTGTACTCTAACCATTCATTTTCACTCTGTACACCTCAGATTTCCAGTACAAAACAGAGTCCTGTCATGTGCAGAAATATTCAGATGACTCTGCAGTGGTCAGGTGTGTCAGAGATGGACAAGAAGCTGAGTACAGGGAACTGGTGGAACACTTTGTGACATGGTGTGGAAACAATCATCTCATCTTGAATGTGAACAAAACAGAGGAGACGATTGTAGATTTCAGGAGAAACAGGAACAGGTCCAACTCTATTTCCATCATGGGAGAAGAAGTGGAGGTGGTGAAGAAGTACAAATACCTTGAGGTTCACCTGGACAACAAACTGGACTGGAGATGCAACAGTGAAGCGTCTACAAGAAGGGACAGATCAGACTGTACTTCTTGAGGAGGCTGCAGTCCTTCAATGTTTACAGCAAGATGCTGCATATCTTCTATAAGTCTGTTGTAGAGAGAGCTGTCTCTTCTGCCATCATCTGCTGGGGGAGCAGCACCAGAGCAAGTGACTTAAGAAGATCAACAAGCTCATAAAGAAGTCTGGCTCAGTTCTGGAGACTCCTCTAGAACCTCTGGAGATGATTGTACAAAGAAGGATTCTTCATCAAATGAAGAACATTATAGACAACCCTCAGCATCCTCTTCATCAGACTGTCATACAACATCAGACTGTCATACATCAGACTGTCATACAACATCAGACTGTCATACAACATCAGACTGTCATACATCAGACTGTCATACAACATCAGACTGTCATACAACATCAGACTGTCATACAACAACAGACTGTCATACAACAACAGACTGTCATACAACAACAGACTGTCACACAACAACAGACTGTCATACAACAACAGACTGTCACACAACAACAGACTGTCATACAACAACAGACTGTCATACAACAACAGACTGTCACACAACAACAGACTGTCAACAACAGACTGTACAACAACAGACTGTACAACAACAGACTGTCATACAACAACAGACTGTCATACAACAACAGACTGTCACACAACAACAGACTGTCACACAACAACAGACTGTCACACAACAACAGACTGTCACACAACAACAGACTGTCACACAACAACAGACTGTCACACAACAACAGACTGTCACACAACAACAGACTGTCACACAACAACAGACTGTCACACAACAACAGACTGTCACACAACAACAGACTGTCATACAACAACAGACTGTCATACAACAACAGACTGTCATACAACAACAGACTGTCATACAACAACAGACTGTCACACAACAACAGACTGTCACACAACAACAGACTGTCATACAACAACAGACTGTCATACAACAACAGACTGTCACACAACAACAGACTGTCACACAACAACAGACTGTCATACAACAACAGACTGTCACACAACAACAGACTGTCACACAACAACAGACTGTCATACAACAACAGACTGTCATACAACAACAGACTGTCACACAACAACAGACTGTCACACAACAACAGACTGTCACACAACAACAGACTGTCACACAACAACAGACTGTCACACAACAACAGACTGTCACACAACAACAGACTGTCACACAACAACAGACTGTCACACAACAACAGACTGTCATACAACAACAGACTGTCATACAACAACAGACTGTCATACAACAACAGACTGTCATACAACAACAGACTGTCATACAACAACAGACTGTCATACAACAACAGACTGTCACACAACAACAGACTGTCACACAACAACAGACTGTCATACAACAACAGACTGTCATACAACAACAGACTGTCATACAACAACAGACTGTCATACAACAACAGACTGTCACACAACAACAGACTGTCATACAACAACAGACTGTCACACAACAACAGACTGTCACACAACAACAGACTGTCACACAACAACAGACTGTCATACAACAACAGACTGTCATACAACAACAGACTGTCATACAACAACAGACTGTCATACAACAACAGACTGTCATACAACAACAGACTGTCATACAACAACAGACTGTCATACAACAACAGACTGTCACACAACAACAGACTGTCACACAACAACAGACTGTACAACAACAGACTGTCATACAACAACAGACTGTCATACAACAACAGACTGTCATACAACAACAGACTGTCACACAACAACAGACTGTCACACAACAACAGACTGTCACACAACAACAGACTGTCACACAACAACAGACTGTCACACAACAACAGACTGTCACACAACAACAGACTGTCACACAACAACAGACTGTCACACAACAACAGACTGTCACACAACAACAGACTGTCATACAACAACAGACTGTCATACAACAACAGACTGTCATACAACAACAGACTGTCACACAACAACAGACTGTCACACAACAACAGACTGTCACACAACAACAGACTGTCACACAACAACAGACTGTCACACAACAACAGACTGTCACACAACAACAGACTGTCACACAACAACAGACTGTCACACAACAACAGACTGTCATACAACAACAGACTGTCACACAACAACAGACTGTCATACAACAACAGACTGTCATACAACAACAGACTGTCATACAACAACAGACTGTCACACAACAACAGACTGTCACACAACAACAGACTGTCACACAACAACAGACTGTCACACAACAACAGACTGTCACACAACAACAGACTGTCACACAACAACAGACTGTCACACAACAACAGACTGTCACACAACAACAGACTGTCACACAACAACAGACTGTCACACAACAACAGACTGTCACACAACAACAGACTGTCACACAACAACAGACTGTCACACAACAACAGACTGTCACACAACAACAGACTGTCATACAACAACAGACTGTCATACAACAACAGACTGTCATACAACAACAGACTGTCACACAACAACAGACTGTCACACAACAACAGACTGTCATACAACAACAGACTGTCATACAACAACAGACTGTCACACAACAACAGACTGTCACACAACAACAGACTGTCACACAACAACAGACTGTCACACAACAACAGACTGTCACACAACAACAGACTGTCACACAACAACAGACTGTCACACAACAACAGACTGTCACACAACAACAGACTGTCACACAACAACAGACTGTCACACAACAACAGACTGTCACACAACAACAGACTGTCACACAACAACAGACTGTCACACAACAACAGACTGTCATACAACAACAGACTGTCACACAACAACAGACTGTCACACAACAACAGACTGTCACACAACAACAGACTGTCACACAACAACAGACTGTCACACAACAACAGACTGTCACACAATAACAGACTGTCACACAACAACAGACTGTCACACAATAACAGACTGTCACACAACAACAGACTGTCACACAACAACAGACTGTCACACAACAACAGACTGTCACACAAAAACAGACTGTCACACAATAACAGACTGTCACACAACAACAGACTGTCACACAATAACAGACTGTCACACAATAACAGACTGTCACACAATAACAGACTGTCACACAACAACAGACTGTCACACAATAACAGACTGTCACACAACAACAGACTGTCACACAATACAACAACAGACTGTCACACAACAACAGACTGTCACACAAAAACAGACTGTCACACAATAACAGACTGTCACACAACAACAGACTGTCACACAATAACAGACTGTCACACAACAACAGACTGTCACACAATAACAGACTGTCATACAACAACAGACTTCAGTCAGAGTCTTCTTCAGATCTGTTGTAGGACAGTGCGCTACAAGAGATCCTTCCTGTCCACAGCCATCAGCATCTAGAACAACTGTTCAATGGATCCAGGATGAAGAGTTACATTTAATTTACCTGTGGGATTAATAAAAGTATTTTTGAATTGAGTTGAATTGTAGGAGGCCTTCAGGACTTAGCTGTCCCAAAGGACTCCTGAAGCAGCTGATGGGCACAGGGTGGCCAGAAGGACTGTGGCTTTGGTGGTTGTGGATGCATAAACTCCGGCATGGGAGGAATTTGACAGGCCATGGAGAAAGTCTTTCAGTTGACCTTGAGAAGATTCTGGCAAACTGTTCAGCAATTCGGAAAATGTCCCAGACTGTGTTGACTGTGAAATGATTTAAACTTTTTTGTTGTCCCAGACTGTGTTTGGCTTGGGCACGGGACGGCTGACTCGGATTGAGGATATTGTTGAGCAGTGGAAGGAGCACTTCAAGGATGTCCTAAATCCAACAACCTTGTCCATATTTGAGGAGGCAGAGTTTGAGAACTCTGAGAAGATGAGTCCATTACCATGACAGAGGCTGTTGAGGTATTCAAAAAGCTTCTCGGTGGCAGGGCACCAGGAGTGGACGAGATTCGCACCAAGATGCTGAAGGCTCAGGATATTGTGGGGCTGTCATGGTTGACACATCTTCATGGAGGACTGGGAATATACCTGTGGAATGGCAGACCGGGGTAGTGGTTCTCCATTTAAAAAGGGGGGCTGGTGAGCGTGTTCCAACTATCATGGAATCACATTTCTCACACTCCCTGGGGAAGTTTACCCCAGCGTGTTGGAAGGGAGGCTCTGATCAACTGTAGTACCTTGGATTCAGGAGGAGCAGTATAGTTTCCATCCTGCTCGTGGAACAGTGGACCAGATCTTCACACTTGTGTTGTTGCTAAGGGGGTCATAGGATGGAGTCAGTCCTTCAACCATTATTTTTACAGGTTAGTCTCATTGAGCCTCAGGGTCTCATAAGAGAGACCTGTAAACTGTAGACTGTCATGGATTTGCCTCTCCAGTCTACAAGTGTTTTGTGGACTTGGAGAAGGCTTTTATGACCATGTTCCAGTTCTGCTTTAGCTTGGTTGACCTTTTGTTGCTTTTAGCTTGTAGCTACTCTTTTGCTTATTTTATCTGTTAAAACTTTTGCTTCTATTCTGCTTCTTTTAGCTTTCAGTTAGTATTTGGCCCTCGTCTTTTAAGCTTTTAGTTAGTGTAGTTTGTGTAACTTCAGCAATCATCCATTGTAAATGAGTCCTCGTGGCTCAATGAGACTAGCGTGTAGAAAGATAATTATTTGTAGTAATTTATTGATTTTTTTTCTATTTCATTTTGATTTTCTGTTCAGTTGCTGGATCTTCATGTGTCTGCACTCATCTCCACTTGGAGAAGATCGGGTCCACTTCTGCTCATGGCTCTAATTTATTCAGATTTGCTGATAATAATAAAGTTAAACGGTTTGCACACAATGCATTGTAGTTGGCAGTATGAGTTGAGTGTGCGCGTGTGTGTGTTTCTCCATCTGAACACTCGGCAGGGATATCTCAGAAATGGCAGGCCATCTTTTTTCATTACATCAGGTAATCTCATCAGATAAACCCTCATTCGCCCCACTCTGGGCCCCTGAGCAAGGCCCTTAACCCCCACCGTCTGCTCCCTAAAAACAGGTCTCTCTTGAAAATGAGTTCTCATGGCTCAATGAGACTATCTGGATAAATAAAGGGTAAATGAAAAAAATAAATAAAAAAATAAAAAAATCTGCATACAGTTTATAGTTCATGAATCTGTTCAGCTACACAAACCAACAAGAACTGTGACAAACACGATGATCTGAACATGAACTGCACTCTGAGGACTTACGTCATGGCCTGGTAGATGGACTCCACCCCGTAACGCATGGCAAACTCGTCCACGATTTCCTGCTGCAGTTCATCAAAGTACACCTTCCAGGCTTCATCTCCATGAGCTGCAGGGATGTTCACCACGCCACACCCCTCGGTGTCCACAGAGAAGTGAAACATGGTCTGCACACAGCAGGGGGACAAGTGAACATCTACAGTACTCAAAGAAAAACAAGAGTACCACACACCATGCACAGTAAACTATTATACAGCAATCAATAGCAATGAACTGGACAAGAAAAAAGCTTGTGTAACTTAGTTCTTGATTTGTGACCGCTACCTTAGAATTGGGGTGATGAAAATATCATGCAACACGATGTGTAGAAGTGGTGCAAATGTGTTTGAAGTCTCATTAAATTATTTTGAATGGATCAGAAGATATGAGCAGGACCACACAGTTTACGGATGGATGGAAACTATCAAAATACGTCCCATCTGCTGGCAGGCGTATAAAAAAACATGAAGTCCAATTCATTCCAGGTCATTTCAATACAGTCCATTTCATTTTAATATATTTTATTATATACAGTACAATGTCATTATTTTCCCCAACATTACAATCTACTCAATTTAAACTGTAACTCAGTTCAATAAATTCAGATTACAATTTCTTCTGATCACAACTCACTGTAGTTTAATTATTAATCAAATCATGGCAATTAAACCAAAGAAATGTGGGGACTTCCAGTTATGACTTGACAGTGGTGAGACGCATCCCATCGAGGCTCTGACGCTACTTGGGTATAATGTCAAACAGACCACCAACAGCTTAAAACATGTATATTTAGCCAGCGTACATCCAGCCAGCAATATAATATGGTCAATGCCAAATCATAGAACGCAGCATAGCAGAACGCAGCAACATCGAAGCTACTAAGATCTACTCCATTAGCTGAGGCCAGCTCAGCTGCGGCCACGGAGGCCACAGAGGCCACGGAGGCCACAGAGGCCACGGAGGCCACAGAGGCCACAGAGGCCACGGAGGCACAGAAATTCTGTTTTCTGTGTTCAATATGTGTATTTTAAGCCTAATAAGTGATAATTGTACTATTGTTCTTGTAAAATAATGTGTTTTGGGACACTTAAATGCTGTTTAATAGTATTGGAACCGTGTAAATAGTTAACTAATAAATATCACATGAAGCACTGCTAAGCCATGTGCTGAAAACAGTATTGTTATAATTAAATAGGCGCTGTGGAACACTGTGATGAGAAAAGCCTGTTTTAATGACTGTTTTCTGCTGGTTGAATGCAGGTATGTGATGTTTTGTTGCTTTTGATCTGGAATTATTTTATTTTGTTTTATTTATCCTTACTATTTTCTTTGGTATTTATGTACTGTTTCAGATTGTTATGTTATCTTTGGGTTTTGTGATTAATTATTGTAATTACTTTTATTTTATTACGTGTTATTCCACACGCGCACCCTTTCTGTACAGACTCTCATGGAAGCAGGCGCTGTGGAACACTGTGATGAGAAAAAGCCTGTTTTAATGACTGTTTTTTGCTGGTTGAATGCAGGAGCAATAAAAGAGCCTTTCAAAGCAGATGTCGTCTGGCTGTTATTTCACACAAGACACAACGCAGAATCAACTACGCTACAAAACTGGTGCCATGACCCTTCGACTGGTCAGCTGAAGCAGACCACCGGTGTTGCTGGACGACGTCCGTTGGTTCCATCTGCGCCTTGGAGTCGCTGTCCGTGTGGAGTTCCTTGGACACTGTGGTTGGGAACCTCTCATTTCTATTTTTTTATTCTGGACAGGTTCCTGTTTCATTCCCATAAAGAGTAACAGTGAGGTCTCCCCATGGAGGGTCGCAATGTGAATGAAATGTCAACTCCTAGTCATGGGGTATTATCCATTGGTAGGGGGAGAGGGGTTTTGCAGTTTGCTACCCCAGGAAACCCAGGTGTTTTGGGCTCAGACATTTCTGAGTCTGGGAGGAAAAAGGGGTTTGATGACTTCACTAGTCAGACTTTAAGTTTCACTCCGGGACTGAGCCCAGTGATTCCCTCATCATGTCCTGCATTTTCACCTGATGGAGAAGCTGCCTCCATTCAATTAACAGATTTAATCAGGACCATTGGGTCAGAAATAGGAGAGTCCATCAAGATGTCATTGATGCAGAATGCTGCGTCAGAGCCTCCACCTGCATCAATCCCGGATCACAACAAGAACACTTCACAGTCATTTCAAGGTGGTACTACTGTTATTGATGCATCAAAACTTAATCTTGTATTACGCTCTGATGTTGATGTTCCACCCTATTTTAGGGGTGACAAAACTGATAAATGTTCTGTTTTCGAGTGGGAAGACCTCATGCAGGCCTACCTTAGACAGAGTCCACTAAGGCTGAACAGGTTGAAGTGGTTATGAACAGATTGATGGGGAGGGCAAGAGATGTCACTAGAGTTTGGATGCGTAGTAATGCAAAAGCTACAGATGTTTCTGTAATATTTAGTATTCTCAGACAACATTTTGGAGACACAGTCCATTCAGATCTGCCTCTAGCGGATTTCTACGCTAGCACACCATACACAAACGAGGGACCTCTTGATTACTGGATACGGCTTAACAAAGCTGCAGAGGTTGCTGAACGGTGCTTGTCTAGTAAGGGGGACTCAATGACTGACCTGAGTTCACATTTGGTGCTCATGTTTATTCGCCATTGTCTGGACAGAGAGCTGGCACTGGTTTTTAAAACAAAGCCTTCTCGCGATTGGACAGCTAGTGAAGTTCAAGACCATTTAGATGAGTATTTAAGGGACCATGCAGTTGTTCGGAGCCGTGAGAAACAGAAAGTGGGGGTTACCGAGCCTTCACACGTGGGTGTAGCTGCCAATGAACAAACTGTGTTGCCCATTTCTAAAAATGTTCCGGAGCCAGAGAGCTACAAAACAGCTTTTGAAAACATCATGATGGACAGGGTCTTGAGTCTTTTGGAGACGGCGCTGATCAGCAACACTCAGGCTATAAGCAACAGGTCCAATAAGCAGGTCTCCAGACAATCACGGGAATGTCAGGTTTGTGGCAACCGGCAACATGACACTAGGTCACATTGTAGGATGCATAGATTATGTTTTCGATGCTTCTCTCCAGAGCACATCAGTGTTCACTGTTCTAAAACTCAGAAACCTCAAACGCACCCGATTGGTCAGGGACAAGCGGATTCGCCTCAGGAAAACTAGATGGCCTTCATTTAGCGGGGGACGGTGTGGGCCTTTCTAGTGTTTCCTCCAATATTGACAATGACATCCAAACTGTTTACATGATGGCTTGCAACACAGTATCTAATGATAAAACTGTAATTTTCCAAAATGTGGCAAAACTACCCATCAGTGACAGCCTGTTTTTCACTACAGTGCTAGTTGGCAACAAGATTGAGCTACGAGGGATGTTAGATAGCGGATCTATGGCTACATCTGTACGTGCAGACATAATCCCTCAGTTGCGTGAGGCAGGAGTGGTGATGGGAGATGTAATCCCTCCCACTAACATTGTTCTTGTTGGGTGTGGTGGCAAACAGACTGTTCCGGTGGGAATCTGTGAACTGCAACTTAAACTGTTTGGGTTTGATTATGTTGTCCCAGTTTTAGTGGTTGATGGTCAGGCTGATGAGCTCATTGTTGGCACAAATGTGATGAAACCGCTCATCAAACAGTTTAAGTCTAATGAGGCCTATTGGCGGATACTGAGTAGACCTGACTCGACATGTTTGGATGAAAATAGTCAGTTTGTCAGTTTTTTGGCCAATCTTGAAAGGTGGAGGGGGGAGGAAATTCCAGAGAAAGTTGGGACTGTCAAACTGACAAAGGTTGTGACTCTTGAACCTATGAGTGAGCATGTGGTGTGGGGCCGCCTTCCACCTAAGACTGAACTCAGGTGCGGGAGATCAGGTGGGCCTGAAGGCAGCCAGAAAGAACCTGACCCAGGGTATCAGTGAGGCCAAGGAGCAGTATTCCAGGAAAATAGCTCACCGTTTCAAGGACAGCAAGGATACACGCAGTCTGTGGCAGGGAATACAGACCATCACAGACTACAAACCCCCCCCCCCCAGACCTGTGACAGCTCAACCTCTACGCTGAATGAACTGAATGAGTTCTTCGCTCGGTTTGAGGCAAGTAACAGCACACCTGCACAAAAATTCCCCCCCTCTCCTGATGGCCAGGTGCTGGCGCTGTCCTCAGACAGCGTAAGGCGTTCATTCATCAAGATTAACGCCCGGAAGGCCTCTGGTCCTGACAACATACCTGGTCGTGTGCTGAAAGACTGTGCAGGGGAACTCGCAGCGGTCTTCACGGACATCTTTAACATCTCGCTGAGTCAGGCCATCGTCCCCACCTGTTTCAAAGCCACCACCATCATCCCTGTCCCAAAGAAGGCAACGCCCGCATGCCTCAATGACTATCGCCCAGTAGCACTCACCCCCATCCTGATGAAGTGCTTTGAACGGCTAGTCATGAAAAGCATCACATCTGTCCTCCCTGCCTCCCTGGATCCCTTCCAATTTGCATACCGACCTAATCGCTCAACCGACGATGCCATCTCCTCTGCCCTCCACACAGCTCTCACACATCTGGACACGAAGGACTCTTATGTTAGAATGCTGTTCATCGACTTCAGCTCGGCATTCAACACCATCATCCCCCAACAGCTCATCCTTAAACTGGACAGTCTGGGGCTGAACACCTCAATGTGTAACTGGCTGCTAGACTTCCTGACCGGGAGACCACAGACAGTACGGATCGGGAGTAACACATCTAGCACCATCACATTGAACACAGGGGCCCCACAAGGATGTGTGCTGAGCCCCCTTCTATTCACCCTGCTAACACACGACTGCACACCATCGTACAGCTCCAACCACTTCATCAAGTTTGCGGACGACACAACAGTGGTAGGTCTCATCAGCAACAACGATGAGACGGACTACAGGAACGAGGTGAGCCGCTTGGCCTTGTGGTGCGGACACAACAATCTCACTCTCAACGTGGAGAAGACAAAGGAGATTGTCGTGGACTTCAGGAAGAGGGATGCACAACATGCCCCTCTGACCATCAACAGCACCGCAGTGGAGAGAGTGGACAGCACCAAGTTCCTGGGAGTGCACGTCTCAAAGGACCTGTCCTGGAGCAGGAACACTGCAGCACTGGCGAAGAAGGCTCACCAGCGCCTCTACTTTCTCCGCAAGCTGAAAAGGGCTGGAGCTTCAACCTCCATCATGTGCACCTTCTACAGAGGTGCCATAGAAAGTGTCCTGACCAGCTGCATCACTGTGTGGTTTGGTGCATGCACTGCATCCTGCCGCAAGAGCCTCCAGCGCATCGTGAAAGCAGCTGAGAAGATCGTCGGCACCTCCTTGCCCTCACTGCAGGACTTACACAGCAAACGCCTCACTCGGAAAGCCCACTGCATGGCAGGTGATCCCACACACCCACTACACAGCTGCTTCAGACTGCTGCCATCAGGGAGGAGACTGAGGAGTCTCCAGGCTCGTACCAGCAGACTGAGAGACAGCTCTGTTCATCAGGCAGTCAGAATGCTAAACACTCTGCCTGCTCTGCCTCCCCTCCCATTTGAACTGCCTTAACACAAAAAACTTTCTCACACATTACCACTCAACACAAAGTTTTTAACACTGGACTCTGTGTCATCAAACGGGTTATTCACTAAACTCTCGGTCATGTGTTCATTCAGTTTGCACTACTTCTCATATTTGCACTAATGTTTGTATTACATTACTGCCTATAGTCATACTACTGTTTACATTCACTGTTTACATTTATTAATACTGTTTACATTTATTACTACTGCTTTACATTTATTACTACTGTTTACATTTACACTACTTTTATCTACACTACTGCAGATACATATACAGCATTCTCTGACTAGCCTTATCTAAGGATGCCAAATGTGCCTTATGTGCCTCACTGCATATGCCACTTTGCCTCTATACCAACATCAACTACCTCATACATATACTGTGTACATTAACTTATATGCTGCTGTGCCACTCTTTGCAAATGTCAATGCTAGAACCTTCAGTTTATTTTATAGATATACTTTTTATACTTTTTATACTACTATGCAAAAACTCAGGACAGTATTACACTTTTATTATTTCATTTTATGCTTATGTTCATTGGGTGTTTGGTGTTTTAGGGGTGTTTGGTGTTTCAGTGTTGGTGTTAATTTTCATACTTTTATACTATTATGAAAAAACTCAGGACAGTGTTACACTTTTTTACTATTTTATGCTTATGTGTATTAAATGTTTTAGTGTTTAGTGTTTAGATGGTTACTGTTGCACCGAGGGACTGAGAGAAATGCAATTTCGGTCCTGTGTATGTCCTGTACATATTGCAGTTCTGACAATAAAGTTGACTTTGACTTTGAACTCTCTGTGGGGAGTACTGTTGTTGTTGAACCAAGCACTTCACGCTGTGTGCACCGTAGTGCAATGGTGGGCAGAGTAGTTACTCCACTGTGGGGAGGAGGGTGGCTTCCTGTGAAAATCATCAATCCTACTATGTCTCCAATTGTGTTGAGAAGGAACGCTAAGGTGGCTGATGTGTATCCATGCATTGCTTTGGAAGATTTTGATGGTGGTATAGACATGAGGGTACACCAGAATGTGTGTAAAGTGGACAGTTCTCATGGCAGCCTTACAGCTGAGTCATGTTGCAGTGTTAAAACAAAAGTTGGACCTGGCAAATTGGCTGATTTGGGGCTGCAGGATCTATCTGTTAGTGACTGTGAAGTTTCTGAACATTGGCGAGAGAAGCTGACTGACTTGGTGGTAAAGTATGAAGATGTGTTTTCAAGACATCACTTGGATTGCGGCAAGGCTGCCGAATTCTGCCATCGCATCAGACTTACTGATGAACGCCCTTTTCGTCTGCCTTATCGTAGGCTTTCTCCTGCTCACTACCAAAAGTTGAAAGAAACTTTAGATGACATGGAAGAGCGTGAAATTATCAGAAAGTCAAGCAGTGAGTATGCTTCTCCACTTGTTCTTTGCTGGAAGAAAAATGGTGACTTGAGGTTGTGTACAGACTTCAGGTGGTTGAACGCTCGTACAGTCAAAGATGCGCACCCTTTACCACACCAAGCTGACATCCTGGCAGCATTGGGAGGTAACGCATTCTTTAGCTCAATGGACTTGACTTCAGGATACTACAATGTCCCACTTCACGAAGATGATAGGAAGTACACTGCTTTCTCCTCTCCTCTCGGATTACATGAGTATAACCGCATGCCACAGGGTCTGTGTAACAGCCCGGCTACTTTCATGCGAATGATGCTCACGATCTTTGGTGACCAGAACTTTTTAAGCCTTCTTTGTTACTTGGATGATCTGTTGGTTTATGGAAAGTCTGAGGAGGAAAGCCTGCAGAGGCTTGAGATGGTGTTCCGACGGTTAAGAGAACATAACCTAAAACTGTCCCCATCCAAGTGTCAGTTTTTAAGAAAGTCTGTGAAGTTCTTAGGTCACATTGTTACGAGAGACGGAATTGCAACAGACCCTGAAAAAGTGCAGGCAATTGTAGGCGTGTCAGAAGCAGATCTTATGGAACCTGATGGCACTACGCCATCTCCTAAGAAGATTCGCTCTTTTCTAGGCATGGTGGTGTATTATCAGCACTACATTGAGAACTGCTCTGTGATTGCCAAGCCATTATTCCAACTGACTACAGGGACTGCCAAGCCACGGAGGGGGAAGGGTAGGAAGAAGCAGGGTTTGGCGCGTAAGCTTGTTGCGGCTGATTGGACCCTGGAGTGTAGCGAAGCATTTAGGACTTTAAAAGCTGCGTTGACAGAGCAGGTTCTTCTTGCCCACCCTGACTTTACAAAGCCTTTTTTGCTCTCTGTTGATGCGTCATCTTCTGGATTAGGAGCTGTGTTGTCACAAGTACAAGATGACCACAAGATTGCGAGGCCCATTGCCTTTGCTAGTAAGTCCTTGAATCATGCGCAGTCCAAATACCCTGCTCATAGGCTCGAGTTTCTCACCATGAAATGGGCTATTCGTGATAAGTTTAGTCATTGGTTGCGTGGACATAAATTTACTGTTTGGACGGACAATAATCCTCTGAAGTACATTCTTACCAAGCCGAAGCTGGACGCTTGCAAACAGAGATGGGTGGCCAAGCTGGCCCCCTTTGACTTTGACATTCAGTATATTCCAGGGCCGCAAAATATTGTGGCAGATGCATTGAGCAGGGAACCATTCGCTCAGCACAAGATGATGCACCGTTTGACGAGGACTCCATACAACACTTTGTTAGAAGGAGCCAGAGGTTTGTTGGTGGAAGACGTTCAGAACATGTTTCGTCTTTCTCGGGAAGAGTCTGTGGATGAGAAGCGCAAACTCACTTCTCCGACCCAGGGCTCTGTCACAGGCAGCGTGGACATTATAGACAACGGTGGGATAGTTTCTCATGATGAGGTGTCAGCCTTATTTAAGTCTCACCGTTGTTGGAGTGAAGGTGTGAAACTGAAGCCAACCTGCTACACATAGCAGCTGGAAAAACTGTCTCCAGTGGGGCAGAGCCCACTGCCTGTCCTCACTCATGAGGAGTTGTATGATAAACAGTGTCAGGATCCTGTAGTCAGCCGGGTTTCCTTTTATGTGAACAGGGGAAGTCGTCCATCCCGACGTGAGCGTGTCCATGAATCGCGGGAGACAAATCGTACATTGCGACAATGGGGTAAACTCACGACCCGGCTGGGCGTGTTGTACCGCGTTTCTAAACATGTGGTGAGCAAGAAGAAAGTGTTCCAATTTGTGGTTCCAGTTGCTTTGAGAGGCCAGGTGTTGAAAGGGGTGCATGATGATGCAGGCCATCAAGGTCAGCAGCGCACACTGTGGCTTGCCAGACAACGTTTTTACTGGGATTCGATGGAACATGATGTCAAAGAATATGTGAGTCATTGCAAGAGGTGTGTCTTGAGCAAAGCACCAGAACCTGAGGCCAGGGCTCCACTTGTTTCTGTTGTCACATCAGCACCGCTAGAACTAGTTTGTATTGACTTCTGGTCCGCAGAGGATGTCAATAACAAGTCCATTGACGTTCTAGTGGTGACAGACCATTTTACCAGACTAGCCTGTGCTTACCCATGTCCAAATCAGTCTGCCAAATCAGTGGCTCGCGTGTTATGGAATAATTTTTTTTCCATATACGGGTTTCCAGCTTGTATTCACTCTGACAGAGGGGCTAATTTCGAAAGCTCCCTCATTGCCGAGCTACTCCAGATGGCCGGTGTTCGTAAGAGCCATACCACACCATATCATCCTGCGGGAAATGGCCAGGCTGAACGTCTAAACCGCACTCTGGGTAGTATGATCCGTGCGTTGCCTCCTCGAGCAAAGGAAAAATGGCCTCAGATGCTAAACACACTGACTTTTGCCTATAACTGCACGGTTCACGAAACCACAGGTTTTCCGCCTTTCCTTTTAATGTTTGGTCGAACCCCTAGGTTACCTGTTGATGTGATGTTTGGAAGTGTTCTCTTGGATGGAGAGACTGCTGACATGGACAAATATGTTCAGTCATTGCGCACAGATCTCAGGGAAGCAATAACTTTGGCTCAGCAGCATGCTGAGAAGCAGCAATTGAGACAAGCTGAGGTGTATAACCGAAAGGTTAAGGGACATTCTTTGGAGAAGGGAGACAGAGTATTGATGGCTAACAAAGGGGAACGAGGAAAACGAAAATTGGCTGATCGTTGGAAAGATACGGTTTACATTGTGGTCCATAAAAACAGTGAACTGAACACCTATGTTATCCGTCATCCTGTCACAGGACGAGTTAGGACAGTTCATAGGAATCTGATCATGCCTGTAAACTTTTTGCCTTTTCCATCATGGGATGACTCTGTATCTCAGGCTTCTCTTTCAAACACAGTTTCAGAGGGTGAGTCGTCAGATGACGTGGTTCCCGGTGAACGGGACAGTGATGCTCGAACAGCTCACTGGATTTCCTCCCTTCCAGAGTCTAGTGTGGTGATGACCACAGGCGAAGTGACAGTAGTTAGAGAACCTGAAGCTATTGGAGGGAACGATGGTAGCGTTCAGAGTACAGGGGTCATGTCTTCCTGTGGGGACCATAGGAGTGTCTTGGATGGGGTAGCTCATGGGTCAGAGAGCTCACACTCTGAAGATAACACTAGCGACCAGCTTTCAGACTCTGTTGGCATAAGTTTACACCCGAGTGACACTATTGGTACAACTAAGGCCGTTAGTGGTTCAAATGTGTCTGGATGTGACTCAGTCGCTTCGGTTGTCCAAGGGGGAGGGATACGGACGAGACTAGGTAGATTTATCAAACCTGTTAACAGGTTAATTCAGACAATGTCCACACAAAGAGTTAAAATTTTGTCATAGGGCCATTTATTTTGTGTTATTTTTTTTCTTTTCTTGGTAATGGGATTTTTTTTTTTTCTCTCTTTTCACTGGGGTCTGGTCATAATTTTATTTAGGTTGTCCATCGTACTGGACACATTTGAGTGATTTTGGGTGTACTCTATGATAGATGTGTACGTGGCATGTCTTCTATGGTGAGGTGGGGACTTAGCTACCCCTCATCTCCCCTAATTCTTCATTGAATAGCTCTATGCTGGTCGACCATTTTGGTCTTGTAGGGAGGGTAAACTTGGGTCACATGTAATGTCATGACCAGATAAAAAAAAAAAAAGTTGAGTATGTTATCATTGTTTATTTTGGTTGTTTTGTTTTTGTTGTGGTATTTTTTTTAATTATTTGGTTAAGATGCACAATCTAGTGTAAAACAGTGGGGGTGAATGTAGCAGTGTGATGTTGTTACACTAGATTGTCAAGTGAAAATCTATTCCAGTAAGAAATTATGAGTATCGGCAGCTTTTATTTTGAAAAGACGACAGATCCATTTCCAAAACAGCGGGTCACTTCCTGTTTCAAAACTATTCTTTTTATTTAAATTGAATGTGCTCTGAACGAAACTGTGAATTATTATTGTTACTGTTGAACATTTTGAGTTCTTTGATTGTTGTTTTGAGTGTCAGTTGGGGTTAAGAAAGAGAAATATTAATGGATCATACCATTATAACTCATGAAAAGTTCTGCACGATCTCCTTCGCGCCCCTTTCTGTACAGACTCTCATGGAAGCAGGTACTGAAATTCTGTTTTCTGTGTTCAATATGTGTATTTTAAGCCTAATAAGTGATAATTGTACTATTGTTCTTGTAAAATAATGTGTTTTGGGACACTTAAATGCTGTTTAATAGTATTGGAACCGTGTAAATAGTTAACTAATAAATATCACATGAAGCACTGCTAAGCCATGTGCTGAAAACAGTATTGTTATAATTAAACAGGCGCGGTGGAACACTGTGATGAGAAAAAGCCTGTTTTGATGACTGTTTTCTGCTGGTTGAATGCAGGTATGTGATGTTTTGTTGCTTTTGATCTGGAATTATTTTATTTTGTTTTATTTATTCTTACTATTTTCTTTGTTATTTATGTACTGTTTCAGATTGTTATGTTATCTTTGGGTTTTGTGATTAATTATTGTAATTACTTTTATTTTATTACGTGTTATTCCACACGTGCGCCCTTTCTGTACAGACTCTCATGGAAGCAGGCGCTGTGGAACACTGTGATGAGAAAAAGCCTGTTTTAATGACTGTTTTCTGCTGGTTGAATGCAGGAGCAATAAAAGAGCAGCACGGTGGCACAACTGGTAGAGCTGCTGCCTCTCAGCGAGAAGGTTGCCGGTTCAAATCCCGGTCCGGGGCCTTTCTGGGTGGAGTTTGCATGTTCTCCCTGTGCATGCGTGGGTTTCCTCCGGGTACTCCGGTTTCCTCCCACAGACCAAAAAACATGCTTGTTAGGCTGATTGGTGACTCTAAATTGACCCTAGGTGTGAGTGTGAGAATGGATGGTTGTTTGGTGTGAGTGAGACAGGTCCCTCTTGTAAATGAGTCCCCGTGACTCAACGAGGCTAGCCTGTATAAATAAAGGTTGAATGAAAAAGAGCCTTCAAAGCAGATGTCGTCTGGCTGTCATTCCACACAAGACACAACGCAGAATCAACTACGCTACATTTGCAACAGACCTGAAAAAGGCAAAACAGCATTTCATGGGAAATGACTTTAGATGAAACAAGGACCAAGCCATTCAAGCTGCCATGAGGACATAAATGAGATGCAATTTGACTTTTTGGTTTGTGTTTAGTTTTAGTTTTGCTACAGTACAGATTCAAATAATTGAATGCTTGAATTATGGTTAAAATTGTGAAAGAAATGTATAAATGTATATGTAAGATTAGGAAGATTAGGAAGATAAGATATATGTATAATGTAGATATACAGTATGTATAAATGTATATGTAAGATTAAAAATGGAGATGGTCATTAAGATAAATTATTAACTTAAATAACTTAACTTAATAACTTAAATGATTGTCTTATTGAATGTATTTGAATTTATATTGCATATATCTGCAGTTATATTGTATGTGTTTGTAGGTTTTTCACCTCTACGCTGAGTCACATTCACTGGTGAAAATAAAAGAAAGGTTGTGAGTGAAATCCTGAAGTCTTCTAAGTCCTCCTTTTCAAGTGTGAGAAGCCATGAAATTATAGAACACTTGACAGTGGGTTTGTTTGTTCCTTCTGAAGTCCACAATCATCTCCTTTGTCTTCTTCACATTGATGTGAAGGTTGTTCTCTTTGCACCAGCTCTCCAGGTGTTCCACCTCCTGCCTGTAGCTGGACTCATCATTGTTTGTGATACATCCCACCACAGTTGTATCATCTGCAAACTTTACAATGTGACAGCTTGGATGGGTAGCTGCAAAATCATATGTGAGCAGAGAGAACAGAAGAGGGCTCAACACACATCCCTGAGGAGAGCCAGTGCTGAAGATTATGGTGGAGGAGGAGAAGTTGTGGATCCTCACTGACTGTGGTCTGTTTGTTAAGAAGTCTAGTACCCAGTTTCAAATGGAGGGACTAATACTTTGTCCATCAGGGTTTGGGAGATCATGGTGTTGAAGGCAGATGTGAAGTCCACAAAGAGCTGACAGATGTAAGAGTCCTTCTGTTCCAGGTGGGTGAGAGCAGTGTGGACCACAGAGGAGATGGCATCTTCTGTTGATTGGTTCACGTGGTATGCATACTGATGAGGGTCCTCGTTGATATTGATGGATGTTCTGATGTGGGTCTTAACCAGTTTTTCAAAGCATTTAGCGACTATCAGGGTGAGGGCCACTGGCCGATAGTCATTCAGACCAGTCACTGTGGAGCTTTTTGGGACTGGGATGATGGTGGCAGTCTTCAGGCAGGGGGGAACTATCTCCAGGGTAAGTGAGGTGTTAAAGATGTCGGTCAGCACATTGCAGAGCTGATCAGCACATTCTTTCAACACTTTCCCGGGGATGTTGTCTGGGCCGGTTGCTTTGTGAGGGTTGATCCTCCTGAGACTACTCCACACTTCTGCTACAGTCACGCTCAGATGCTCTTCATCTGGTGGTGAGGTGAGTCTGGTGCTGGGTGGTCTGTTTGGGTCTTCAAAGCATGCATAAAACATGTTGAGGGCATCAGGCAGAGATGGGTCTTTGGGACATTGTTCACTCCTTCCTTTATAATCTGTTATCTACTTAATCCCTCTTCACATGCTCCGTGGGTTTTGTGAGGTGAACTGACCCTCGATCCTCTGTGCATATTTGGCCTTGGCCCTCTTAATGCCAGCAAACAGCTCTAACTTAGTCATTCTCAGCTCCTCTGAGTTACCAGACTTGAAGGCAATGTTCCTGGCTGCCAACAGGGTGCGAACCTCTGCATTCAGCCAAGGTTTTGTGTTAGGGTAGCATTTAACATATTTTTTGATGGAGACATTTTCAGAGCATGTGCTAATGTACCCCAGTACTGAGGAGGTGTATTGTTCAAGATCAACCAATCCTCAGTTTTCAGCAGCTTCTCTGAAAACATGCCAGTCTGTTCTTCCAAAACAGTCTCTCAGCATGGAGCCATTGTCCTGGATCCAGCATTTAACTTTCTTTTGTACCAGTCTGGAGCATCTCAGTGGAGGGGAGGGGGTTGAGCAGGAACCATTAGTATGGAGATGTGATCAGAAGATCCCAGGTGGGGACGGGGTTTGGATTTGTATGCATCCTTCACATTTGTGTAAACATGATCCAGGGTGTTGTTTTCACGTGTTGCTATGGTAACATGTTGATTGAAGTTTGGGAGTCAGTCTTTTAAATTCACATATAATACCATATTTATTTAATTTTTTAATGAGAATAGTGTGATCAATAGTATCGAATGCTTTTTTTAAATCAACAAAAATACTGACACAATATTGTTTTTGATTGACAACAGTAGTTATTTGTTCTATTAATTCCATGAGAGCCGCCATCGATGTAGAGTTTTTTGCTCTAAACCCATACTGACTGTTACATAGAATATTTTGTTTATCAATAAATTGATATAATCTGGTCACAAATAGTTTTTCTAGAATTAAGAGTTAGATTTATTATCTGTGATGTTTCTATGTATATATTCTGTTTTTACTTCATTTTGTATGTTGCTTATGTGTTGCCTGTTTTTTGTCTGTTTGCACAGCATTTTGGTTGCTCTTGTTGCTGTTTTAAGTGCCCTATAAATTAAATGGTATGGTATGGTAAAATGACTGGGAATGTTAGTGGAGGCAAATATTACTCCGGGTCGCCGCTCCTTTTTTTTTTTTTTCAAATGGGCAACATTTCCAAATTTACCTCTTGTTTTCATGTACTGTTTTTGTCATCTGGGAGAAGTTTGTCATGATATACACTGTAAAAAAAAAATCCGTAAAAAAACAGGTAAATGTACTGTGGAAGTGTGAAGGAATTTTCCGTTATTTTTTACAGGGGTTTCTCCATTTTTTTTTTCACGCAAAGCACCCTGGGAACAAGAATCTTTGAGAAGAAGCGCGAAAGAGGACTCCATTTACCTGGCACCCTAGATTAACAGAAATGTATGTAAATTATACATAAAAAAACTGTTAAATTACGGGAAAAATTCGTTTTAGGGTTTACGGAAATATCTGTAAAAAAACTGAAAATGTACTGGCAGAAAATTACCAGGACATTTCCCGTTTTTTTACGGAATTTTTTTTACTGTGTAGTCCACTTTGTTTTGAGCTGCTTTTCAGTATTATGAAGGGAGATACAGCTGTAACACCACGGAAAAACACCGGAGTACAGTTGGTTTTGGTCTGTGGACAGGAAAGATGGCATGCGAGACGTTAACGCCCCAAACGTGATTACACAGTGATGTAGGTTCCAAAGTGCTATGTCTCTCGGTTGACCAGAACACCTTGGAGTATTTCCAGAAGAGCTGGAAGAGGCTGTGGAGAGAGATGTCTGGACCTCCCTGCTGTGCTTGTGACCCCCACGAATGCCAACTGAAACTAATCAGACACTTTTATCGCAGAAAAACTCGGTGATGGTTGATGTTGTGTTTTCACCTCATGGAGACACGTGTACTGAACGTGGTAAGGAGCCACTTTCTCTTCTCCTTCTATCTCCACACTGATCTGAAGATGGATGGCACCAGACACAGCCGACTTGTCAGTTCTCTTCTCTGTAACACAGACGCACGCACACGCACGCACATGCACACGCACGCACACACACACACGCACGCACGCACACACACACACACACACACACACAGGTTTGTTTTGCTATCTTTATGGGGCCATTGCATTGACTTCCATTCATTTTTCATTCATTTCAATAGCCTAACCCTGACCTTTACCCTAAACCTAACCATTAACAATGCATACCTTACCCTAAACTTAACACATCCTCAATTCACAACTTAGTCCTAAACCTAACCCCTAACCCACCAACGGGACTTCTTCTTATGGGGCCCGGGCTTAAGGGCCCATGAGAAGCAGTTGGTCCTCACAGTGTAGTATAAGTTGGAAAAATGGGCCTTACAAAGTAGCTTAAACAAGGACACACACACACACACACACACACACACACAAACACACACACACACACACACACACACACACACAACTCTTGAGCCATAGCATGAATAAAACTAACTATCGAAATTAATGAACATCTACCACTGAGTCAACCCGATTAAAGATGGCTGCTGCTGCAAAGAATTGTTCCCACAAACAAAAATAGCCTTAAGTCAGTCAGCTGCTCCAATATCAGGCTAACAAATGGAGTGACAGTAGCTGAGAGTCATCCACAACACATATGCTAAGTGCTAAGACACAGGAAAAAGTCAAACCAATTCAAGATGGCTGTCACAGATACCCCAAATCAGCCAACTCTCAGATGGTTATAACTCAGTCAATTTTATAACTAAAACTTTGTGTGGTAGTAGCTGAGTGTCATTCATAACACATAACATGAGCATGACAACTTGTGAAATTGCACAAGATCATACATACTCTACTGTTCTTATTTAGATTTGACCAAAATGATGAGAAGGTGTCCGATTCGAGTCCCGGGACATTTCTGGGTGGGGTTTGCATGTTCTCTCCATACTCCGGTTTACCGGTTGAAAATTGAAAAAGAAGATTGAAACTGTCTCGTGCTACAAGTACCTGGGCGTGGTTCTGGACTGTCACTTAAAGTGGGATTCATGGGCTGACCTTATCAGCACCAAGGCTCAGCAGAGGATGTATTTTTTAAAGAAACTGGGTTCTTTTAGAGTCAATAACTTAGTGCTTTTAATGTTTTATTCAGCTTTTATATACAGGTAGTCCTCGACTTACGGCAATTCGGTGTTACGAAGGCATCTTGTTAATAAATAAAAAAAATATAATAATAATAATAATTTTTTAAAAATCTTATTTTATGTGTTTAAATGTTCTTGATTTCATGTGTACAGCACTTTGTTGCAGCTGTGGTTGTTTTAAATGGCTTTATAAATAAAGTATTATCATTATTATTATTATCATTATTATTATTATTATTATTATTATTATTATTATTATTATTTAGAAGCTGATTTATACAGTTTGAGTCAGTTTTCGGCAGTGTCCACCAGTTTTCGGCGGTGTGTCCGCCAGCTTTCGGTTAGCTCCAGCCTCGACAGCCAGCTTTGGAGGACTGTGTGTCCGATCAGAGGTCGCCTCATATGGATAAATGAGCTGGAAACGCTCGGTGAACTCTGTGGACGTCAGGCCCGGCGCAGCAGCCGCAGATCGCTCCGCCGTGCCGCATCCCACCATGCCGGCCGACACCACCAGCTCACCGCGGGAATATCGAGCTAACATGCTAACACGGAGAAACGCCCAGTAAGTTATTAACTCTTTTTCCCTTCATTATGGCTCCAAATGTACAGAGCTAACATGCTAACAGTCCTTCCTGTAAACAGTTTGGACCACGTGAAGCAGCACGAAGCTGCAGAGGTCGGACGTGCAACGAGCTAACAAGCTAACAGGCTTCACCAGCTAACAGTAAGAAATTAACTTTTTTTTCCTTCATTATGGCTCCAAATGTACTGTATGTGTTTTTTGTACTGTGTTAGGATAGGCGAAGTGCTTGGTAACTGTACAGTACTGTACATGTACGTGGATAAGTGGCGGCTCGTATGTTTTCCGACTTAAGCCCCCAGTATAGCTGTGCGTTGGGCATCACGCCGCTCGACGCGTGCGTGCTACGCGCAGGCAGTTCACATTATAGCTCAGCGTGAAGCTCCAAATTCTTGACATAATTTGAGCAGCAGCAGGGCGGAGCGTTTACCTACGGGACAAATTGAGGTCGTTGATTGGTCATTTGCTGACACGCCTACTGAATTGATTGACATGTCGGGTGGGAGAAGAAAAGGCAGAGGCTGCGCAACGGTTTTCTGTGTTTATATGTTAATAAAAAGTTCTAAAAAATAAAATAAAAACAGGGAGAGGTCCTGCAGCCCACAGCCCACCAGGAAATATTTAGAACCTGGCGCATCCACGTTGGACATGACTTTAGTTCGCCCGTGACAAATTCATTCATTCCTCCTCATCGGAGGAGGAAGTGAATGGTGACCGCTTCAAGCGATCACTTGACTTCTGGCACAAAAAAAACACAATAAAAGTCCGATCAGCGATGAAGAAGAGGAATTTAATACATTTGTGTCTCATACAAAACAGTCCGGCGCTGGACAGTTTATTGTGAGACAACGCGCACGTAAGCGGTCGTAAAATTTGAGCTTGGCGCGTTCACGCCCGAGTTCAAAGGCTTGTGCCGCGGCGCTCACATGGCGTGCTGCGGCGTGCGGTCCATCGCAGAGCTATACTGGGGGCTTTACGGCAATTTTCGACATGCGAACGGCCGTAGGAACGGAACTGCGACGTAACTCGAGGACTATCTGTAATGTACCCTGATGCTGCTCAATAATCCAGGTAGAAAAATCTAAAAAAGCTAAGTCTGGTCCTCTGGACATTCAAAAAACAAAACAAAACAAAGCAAAAAAAACCTGTAGAAACGTTTCGTCTTTCGTCCGAAAGACTTCCTCAGTCTGAGGTGCTGTATTCAGCTCAGTCTTATAAATAGCACCCTCTCACAGTGGATCAACCAGTTGGCTGATGACAGCCGAAACCAGCTGCTCACATGATCAAGGAGGACCATCAGCCTGACGATGGATCGTTAGCACCCTGATGGTTGTTTGCTATTCACAGAGGGCTGAGTGATACTAGCAATAACAGCATTGTAAGAGGGGGACAGTTGAACCCGGAGGCCTCCACCTCTGTTTAATGATGGACGGTTTCTTTTCACAAAGATGGCCTCCTTTACTCCTCTCTCAAACCATCGTTCCTCTCTATCAAGGATGTGAACATCTTCATCCCTGAAAGAGTGACCTCTGACCTGGAGATGAGTGTAGACGCAGAGTCCTGACCTGATGATGTTGATCTTCTGTGCTGGGCCATCCTTTTGGCCAGTGGCTGTTTAGTTTCCCCGATATAAGACTGATCACCCTCCTGACACTGAACAGCATACACAATATTACTCTGTTTGTGCCGGGGGACTGGATCTTTGGGATGAACCAGTCTTTAATGTATTTTGGGGTTTAAAAGCCACTGGGACGTTGTGTTTAGAAAATAAACGTCTCAATGTCTCTGAAACTCCTGCAACATCTGGAATGACCACTGGTCTGGGTCTGGGTTCCTTCTTTTCACCTGATGGCTGCTGGAGTCCTGTTTGGGTTTCTTCTCTGCTTTCAGGAAGGCCCAGTTAGGATATCCACATTTTTTTGCTTTGTTTTGTTTTTTGAATGTCCAGAGGACCAGACTTAGCTTTTTTGGATATCTGTAATGTATTTTAACGTTTTGTAACACCTGTTGGTTTGGCAATGCTACAGAGGCTCAGAAGAAATCCTTGAGAAGTATAATAACCACAGCCAGCAAACTGTTAGGGACCAGTCTGACCAGTATGGAAAAGATATACATGGACAGAGTTATGAGGAAGGCAAACAAGATTATAGCAGACAACACACATCCCCTAAGATCCTCACTTGAGTTGCTTCCTTCAGGGCGAAGGTACGGCCTTCCTTTATTCTCAAGAAACAGAACAAAATTTTCTTTCATACCACAAGCAATTAAATCATTAAATAATACAAACATATCATGACACTGAGCTCAAACGTATTTGCTATAATGATGGATGATGATGTCATGTTTGTATAAGTATGTCCTTTATGTCAATGCCTGCTGACAACGTTGCAAACTAATTTCCCTACGGGGACAAATAAAGCTATCCATCCATCCATCCATCCATCCATCCATCTACAGTATCCATCTACAGTATCCATCTACAGTATCCATCTACAGTATCCATCTACAGTATACATCTACAGTATCCATCTACAGATCCATCTACAGATCCATCTACAGTATCCATCTACAGATCTATCTACAGATCTATCTATCTATCTACAGATCGATCTACAGATCGATCTACAGATCGACCTACCTACCTACCTACCTACCTACTCCATCTCATCCATCCATCTCATCTCATCTATCTATCTATCTATCTATCTATCTATCTATCTATCTATCTATCTATCTATCTCTATCTATCTATCTATCTATCTATCTATCTATCTATCTATCTATCTATCTATCTATCTATCTATCTATCTATCTATCTATCTATCTATCTATCTATCTATCTATCTATCTATCTATCTATCTATCTATCTATATATCTACCAGAGCATCCATGTCCAGGGACTGCTGGACCAGACTGTTGAACTGTTGTTAGCTTCTTATCTCTGTCTGGGTCACTGGTGTCCATGTCCAACAGTCCCTGGACATGGACACCAGCGACGCAGACAGGGATAAGAAGCTAATTATAATGAATGGCTCCAACTTCTTCATTTCTCATCATAATCTGATATCAGTCTAAAGCTGACTGGATCAGTTTGAACCTGCTCCACTGACCGTCACACACACAAATACTGTACATGCCATTTTCTACATCAACTGTGAATGTCCTCGTACCCAGGGTGTACCAAACGTCCATCTCTCCACTCAGTGTTCGGACCTCGACGATGGTCTGACCCAGGAAGTCGTCCGACTCTCTCTTCAGACGTTGCTTCACTCGAGATTTGATGTCATCGTCTTCGTCCCAAACCCGCAGCTTGATGCGGTCTGATGAATTGTGGCACTCGCTGAAAGAACAGGAAGTCAACAGACGTGATTATTGGTGAGCGGAAAGCTGACGTTTACAAAATTTAATTTTAAAATATGTCTTAATCATCTTTCTATTGTCAGAATAAGATGTATTTTTGGTCAGTTAGTCACTTACAGTATGTTAGTATTGTAGGATTGAAGAGTTTTATGAAATGTGTGTCAATCACTTGCAGTGATTGCAAGATACAGTGAAATGTTTTGGAGTCAAACTGACCTCATAGGAATGTGTTGTTTGTGTCTGGGCACTCACCCAGGAAAAGTTTCTCAAGCAGTACATATTGGAAGCATTTCTCAGTTGCTATGGGCTTTTCAGTCACTATACAATTAGTGTGAGAGTTAGGTTCATATTTCCTGTAGTAAATTTGACCCTTCAGGGTGGGAGTTGGACTCCGCAAGAGCTGCCCATTGTCAACGATTCTGTTCATAACTTTTATGGACAGAATACCTCAGTGCAGTCAGGGGGCGGAGGGAGTCCATCTCTGCTCTTTGCAGATAATGTGGTCCTGATGTTGTCATCATGATATGATCTTTGGCTCTCATTGGAGCGGTTTGCAGCAGAGTGTGAAGCAGCTGGGATGAGAACCAGCAGTTCATGGTCGTCAGTCAGAAAAGAGTGGATTGCTCTCTTCAGGTCGGGGGTGAGGTTCTGCCTCAAGTGGAGGAGTTCAACTATCTCAGGGTTTTGTTCATGAGTGAAGGAAGAATGGAGCATGAGATTGACAGATGGATTGGTGCAGCGTCTGCAGTATTGTGGACTCTGTGCCGGTCCGTTGTGGTGAAGAGAGAGCTGTAAGACATAACTCTGTGTTTACTGGTGGGTCTACGTTCCTCCCCTCACCTCTGGTCATGAACTCTGGTAGAGACTGAAAGAATGAGATCGTGGATCCAGGAGGTTGAAATGAGTTTCCTCTGCAGCTGGACTCTCCCTCAGAGACAGGCTGAGAAGTTCAGTTATCAGGAGAGACTCAGAGGAGAACCACTGCTCCTCCACACCCGGAGGAGACGGGTGAGGTGGTTCATCTGGTAAGGATGTCCCCTGGGCGCCTCCCTAGGGAGGTGCTTCAGACATGTCCGACTGGGAGGAGACACCGGGGAAGACCCAGGACACGCTGGAGGGACTTTGTCTCTCTGTTGGTCAGGGTATGCCTTGGGGTCCCTCCAGAAGAGCTGGAAGAGGCTGTGGAAAGAGACGTCTGGTCCTCCCTGCTCAAGATGCTGCCCCTGCGACACAACTTCAGAACAAGAGGAAGATGATGGATGATGGATGGATGGATGAATGGATGGATGGAAGTGGTAATATACTGATAAGCCAAATAACAACTTGGCAGAAACAGCTTAAGTGTGTGTGTTTGTACAAGGCCTGACACACATGGAAGGGTATACATAAGGTCAGAAAATGTCCCATCAGGGTCTTTCATTTGGTCTTGTGCTGTTCAGAGAGTCAGTGCTCTACAATAAACCCTGACTTTGCTGTCAGTTCAGAATCAAGGTGTCAAATTATTCAATGATTAAAGCATAGATGTAGTAAAAACCTAATACAGTATTAATACACCACACCACATGCGGTGCAAATGACAATAAAGACTCTCTGACTCTGACTCTGATATTTGGATCGATCCACATCCTCCTACCTCACAGATGTAAGAGCTGGATGAAATTAGACCGGAGATGGATCTGATTTAGGACCACGTGTACATATGGACCTGGCAGGGCTTTGTCACATTCAAACCAAATTAAAAAGCCAACATGGGTGAAATAAAGTCTTCATGTAGGACCTGGGCCTCTTGTGCCAGTAGTGAGAATGTAGCCCAAGTCTCAAACTGGCATGAAAGCTGGCAGCAGACATGCATCCTTTCAAGGAATGCTTGACCTTACATTTGAAAGGCCAATAAAATATGAAGCCATTTTAGTTTAGTTTGCTGCCTCTCACAGGCATCTCCATGTTTTATAGTGAAGGATTAGATACCTTTTAATACGATATTCTGATTGAAACCAATATACAAGTGTTCTATAAACAAAGTATTATCAATGTATTAACAAATGTTTGTGCAAGCATGTTTACTGTGCAGCTTGGAAGCAGCACACACAGGGTAGGCCAAACAGGGATGTCTACATTCCTGGGGACAAGCCCAGAAATCAAACTGAGCCACAGAACATCTAAAAAATATAAAACACACACATAGTGACATTCTAATACAGACAAACTGGTGCATACACATAAGAGTCCATGGTACAGACATATATAAACATATATACATTAAACTCTTTATGTCTTAAAGACAAAAGAGAAGCCACACACACAATAATATAAGGAATCTAAACAGGGCAGTATGAGACCCTGGGGGCCGCTCATAACCATTGTCCCGGCAACCAGGATTTTATCAGTAGAACAGTCAATCACACACCAGAAGAAGCCGCATATTATCACACAACAACTATGGAAAAAAGCAGCATTCTCGGGGGACCTTCGGCGGAACAGGTCTGATATGCTCACAATTTCTTGTGCACAATGAATTGTTCTATTTCCTGTTAAACTCTGATTATTCTGTTAATCTGTGCCTGTCAATAAATCTTTATCATTTTAAGACACGTCTGACCCATTGAAACCCGTTGAAAATCCCTTCAAATGGTGACCTTCGATGTTCTGGCAGCCGTGTCTATCTGATTGGGAAGGACGACGACTGCTTCCTGACCTGAGTGCATTGGAGCTCCAGAACAACAACTAAGGTGAGTCATACCGTGAATTACTCTAACATGACAATTTGGCCACTATCCAAATTACTATGCACTCTGGTCAAAAAAGCGTTCTCGTGATGAAGATCACTTATTTAAGTTAAAATACTCTGGATTCGGCCTGGCACAGCTTACAGTTTAACCAGACACTCGTTTGGGTGCGGGACGCTCCCCCGACGCTCGGTGTACAGACCGAGCCGCGTGTGTGTGTGCGTGTGTGTCACGTCCTCGTTTAGTTTCACTTCGTGTGTGTCGTGTGCTCGTTGTAAATATTTTATTACTTACTTTTTTGGGGACAAACGTGTTTGGTTTGGTTCGTGAGTTGAATTTTGCTGCCGCCGGCTTCACAGGGGCGGGATAACTCCCGTCGGGTCGCCGGAGGGGGAGGCAGAACCTCATAGACTGTTGTCGTTCCACGTTTCCGGGTGTGTTCGATTGTCGTGTAGCTGGAATAGGTGGTCAATCTTGGGTGCACGGATATGCGGATATATGGAATCCGATGCGGTTTTTGTGAGCAGACTGATCACTGCCGCTTGTTTCGATGTCGTACGTCTCACCCGTTGCCCGATGTTCGCCAAAGGGGCACGCCAGAAGTCACTTGGGAAGTGAACCTACGTGTCTCGGTGCTTCACGGGAACTCAACGCAGTTACGTGGAAGACACCGCCCCAGCGTGCCTGTGTCAGCCTTGCAAACTGACTCGTGGAATTCGCCCTGGGAGTGTAAGACCTGGGAGGTCTAAGGAGGGAAGCACGCCCATTATTTAAATGCGGTGGTGCTGATTGGTGTTCGTGTTTAATTCGTTTTAAAATGTTTTGCGTGTCATTTCTTTAATTTTTTCTTTGTGTTTAAGAATAAATGGGGGGTTGGATTCATTTATGTTCAATTTGTGCATTTTTGAAGTATTATTAATTAGCTATGTGGACTCAAAGAGTGTGAATTTAAATTTGTCTTCTGTCTAGTTGTATATGGGAATGTCACATTTGTCCATCAGAGGGAGGTGTTACGTACATGAATTACTTAAGGTGGTGCTGATTGGTTCTCTGTTTAATTCGTTTTAAAATACTTTACGTCACATTTCTTTAATTTTTTCAATGTAAATGTTCATAATAGGGGGGAGAGATCTCATTTAGATTCGAATTATGAGTTTTTAATTTGTGGTTAAATGTTCATGTAGACTCAGGGAGTGTGAATTTAAAGTTGTCTTCATTGGAGTTGTATGTACGGTGATGCCACATTTTTCCACCAGAGGGAGCTGTTGCCTAACATAGAAGCAAGTCTGATTTTAAAGGTTCTTTATCTCAGACTTTCTTTCTGTGTTTTTCAACATAACTCAGTGAATGAGAAGAGTAATTGGGAAATAAAGCATTTGAGTGGATGAATTGTGAAACAAATATGGTACACATTACGGTAAAAAGGGACCAGCAACAAGAAACTCTGCAGGAACAGCTGACCAGAGTACAAACGGTCATTAAAATTATTCATGCGACGAATTTAGGAAAATGTAAGAAGCTAGACACTTTAATAACACAAATTGTTAAGTCAGCAGAAGGTTCAACAAAAAACCAGCAGATAATTTGACACAATTAGTCTGGTTAAAAGTTAAGGAACAACAAAAACACTTGGAAGAAGTGGGAGCAAAACAGACTATCTGTAGATCATTTCTGGAGCGGTCTAAACTTAATAAAACATACTAACAACAAACACGACTGGTGGAGGTCTATGAACAAATCGCATTATTAGCTCAGAGCGTACAGAAAGTTAGAGACACAGACAGTGAAGAGAAAATCACTCCACCTCCATACGCTGTCAAACCCACCACCCCACCGGCTCCATCTGCAGGTCAGTATCCTATGTACCCGACTAGGAGAAGCCAGAGGGGGTTTGAACATGACGACCCAGATGAAGGAGATCAGGCCCGAGCTGGAAGCAGCATGGAGGAGAGGATGAGAAGTCAGAGAACACAGAAATATCGAGATGAGTGGCAAAGGGAACTCAGTTTTGCTGATGAGTTTATTGATAAGGAGTGCCCAGGTTCTATAACACCGCGTCCAAGTGACTATGACCAAGTTAGAGAGGGTCGTGCTACATGGTTGAAGGAGCAGGAGATAGGTGTAGGGATGTACAGGCCCCCAGAATGGGTGTGGCAGGAAACAGCCAGTTAAAACCAGGCCGCTCAGTGGACTCCAAGAAGATGAACAGATGAAGCCCAGAAAGTTCATTCTCAATAGTCCAGGTATCAAATCCGACGAAGCCCTCTGGAGTGAGGGTGAAACGTTTCTACTAAAAAGAAATTGTCCAGATGAACTGATTGAGAATGAGCGGATGAACAGATGAAGTTGTTTTTTAAGGGTTCACTTACTGGAACCATTGCTGAGTCAGAGGAGGAGTTGGTGAAAGGGAGGTCACAGTTACACCCAGATGATTCCGTGTGCGAGTATCCTAGTAGGGCAACGAAGGAATTTTACACCAGATCAGAATGGGGACAGCCCAGTAGACCAGGTTCGTGCGTGGCTTCCCCTCTGAATGAACGGGAGGTAGAGAAAAACCTAATGCCATTAAATGATGAGTTCTGCGGAGCCACACAGATGCCATTGATGAACGTTCAAGGTCAGAGGGGTCAAGTGAACAGGTATAAGCCGTATAACATACGTGATTTAGATTCCCTCACGGAGAAATTGCCGGATTTGACGGAAGGAGGCACTAGGTGGCTAGACAAATTTAATGCCCTTACAGTAGGGGTCAAGTTGGCAGTGGGAGATCTGAATGCCACGTTTTCACGTTGTGCCAATCAAGCATCGTTCCAAACATACATGAATTCACGGATATTAATTGCAGGCCGTCCGTGCAGGCTCTCGGAGGCCCTGGACGAGACTCCGCTGACCGATGTGTATTTCGACATTAGCCCAATTATAAGAACACTGTACCCTCTCCCAGTAGGGGAGGAAGTCCCCGAGTTCCGGTGGGACAGATCAGTTGATCCGTGGACGTTCATGCAGTAATGTAGAGACACTTGGGAGAAAGTCACAGGTGCGCGCTATATTCAGCAGTGTCCGTATTTCCGAAAGGCAGTTCTTGACGGACTACCGGCTGAGGTGGTCGATGAGTTGGCAAAGAATCCTGATTTGCCCACGGCCACACCAGACCGTTGGGAGAAACACGTCATACATCATCTAAAATATGCTAAAAGGCAAGGGGATAAAGAAGCAGCGGAACTGGAGAATGCCAAGAGTCAATTGATTAAACTCTAGCTCTTTAATGCCAGACAGATACAAAATGATGAGAAAAAAGCTAAAGAAAAAAACAATTAATTGTGCAAGCAGTACAAAGTAACACAAAGGGGGAAGTAGATGTCTCTGGGGTGGTTGCTATGCAACAGTGGTCTGAAACTCCTGGCCCTAGAGGCAGAGGTGGACATCCAGCAAGAGGAGCTGGGCAGGACAGGAGAGGTGGCCAGAGAGGGCGGGGAGGGTCTTGGAACACAGGCGCTCCACAAGGGGGACAGCAAGTAGGTGCCTGCTTTTTGTACGGAATGCAAGGACATTGGGTCAGCGACTGCGTCCAGCGGTACAGGCAACAACCACAACAACAAATGTGGGGACAGCAACAACAGCAACAGCCATACCAACAATACATGGGTCAACAACCATTATACCAACAACCCATGGGGCAACCGCAGCCCGTGCAACAGATGGGAGGTCAACAACAACTACCTTAACCACAACCATTTCTGCAACAAACTCCACCTCAGCAGCAGGCAGTGCAGCCTTCCCTCGTGCAAGGGGGACGAGGCTACCAACAACAATGAGACACCCCTCAGAAAGTCCTGAGCGTTGGGGGAGGGGCAGACCCAACCACTGACATCCAAGTGAGAAATGAAAACTTGCGATTCCTGGTCGACACAGGAGCGACCTTTTCTACAGTGACTCACATCCCACCTGACTGCGAACTGTCGGTGGAGGTGACTGGATTTTCTGGTGCTACACAAAGACTACCTGTAACACGTCCACTACTCACAAAAGTGGGGACACAGACTTTGGTTCATCTGTTCGTGGTGGCTAGAAGTGCACCCGCAAATCTGCTGAGGAGAGACATGCTGATCAAACTGGGAGCTTCAATCTTGTGCTCATCAGAAGGACTCATGGTGAGGTTGCCGGACGGCACCTCACTGAAATGCGGCCAGTTCACCACTACCCACTCACAGTGTGTGATACAACCAGTGCAAAATGAATATGCTGACATGTACTGGGGGGCTGCTGGAACCTGAACTCATGGGAGGAGGGGGCATCTATTCTGCTTACCTTACGTGGAGGCCTTGGTTACAGGAACTCCATTCTTACTCAAACCCACCTGACCCCCCACATGTCACCCTCTTTTACGACAGAAGAGGTGATGAGGTGTTTCAGGACCACTTTACAGAGCAAATAGAGAGTAAAATTTGGCCTATTACAACAGGAAATCTCTATGGGGGAAGAGAGGGAGTAGCCGCAATTGTTAAGTTAACTCCTGAACAGCAGGAGTGGTATATGATGAGCACTAAAGCTGTACCTCATATTTCACTAGGTTTGAATCCAAAATTTCAAGCTAAAGACTTGGGACCAATGATTAAAAGGGCTTCTGAAGCCGTTGACTGGGTACAAACACAAATACCACGTGTCTGGCATTCGAAAAGCTGTGAGTGTTTTTCAATTGAGTCTAGTGCACATGATGTAGCTATAATGCAACATGCAGAGCTCTCCATGGAGCATGGTCGTGAACAAACTGACCACCCGCTCGTAGGTCAGTTGATCGATAGTATGCCTGAGACGTTGTGGTCAAGAGGCCCCACGGACGTGGGACAGGTTTCCTGTCTGCCCATAACGTTTCAGGTCCAAGACACTTACCCACTGTGGATCAAACAATATCATCACAAACCAATCGCAGAGGAAGGTATTGCAGAGACGATCCTAGGATTTAAAGCAAGTGGAGTGCTGGAACATACACAGTCAAATTAGAACACACCCATTTTACCTGTGCAAAAAGCAAACACAGGAAAATTCCGCATGGCGCACGACTTAAGGGCAATCAATAAACTACTGATAACGCAAACAACCCTGGTACCTAACCCATACGTCGCCTTGAACAATTTGACACCAAAACATGAGTGGTTCACCTGCCTGGACCTCGCGAATGCATTTTTCTGTCTGCCCCTAGCAGAAGAGTGCAGAGATATTTTTTCATTCACTTTTAGAGGGGAACAGTTGAGGTACAAAAAATTACCTCAGGGTTTTGCATTATCCCCTGGGATCCTCAACCAAGTGTTGAAACAGGTGCTGAGTGAAGTCCCACTCCCACAGGACACAGTCCTGGTCCAGTATGTTGATGATTTGTTAATCGCCAGCAATACGGTCCAGGACTCGCTGGTAGCAACCCAATCAGTCCTTGAACACCTGCACGTTGCTGGCTTTAAAGTCAGTAAAACTAAACTACAGGCGGTAAGACGACAGGTGTCCTTCCTTAGGAGAATTATCTCTCAGAAGGGGGCGGGCCTTTCACCTTCCCACCGTGACACAATTTTACATCACCCAAAACCGCAGACAGTGAAAGAGATGCTGTCATTTCTTGGCCTAACAGGGTACAGCAGAAATTATATTCCAGATTATGTAGGACAAACACAAATTTTGCGCGCTTTGGTTAAACAGAAAGGCATGAGAAATTCCATTGCACAGCTGGAATGGGATGAGGAAGCTGAGAGGACATTCATCACGGTTAAGCAAC
>JBBPBX010008459.1:0-12174 GCA_038048925.1 Garcialebias charrua | reverse complement strand
CAATTTTAGTGTTTAATTTTACAGTGTGAGGTTTGAAAGCTAATTCATATTTTATAACCTTCAGCTTTGATCAGTTAAAGGTTTAAGGTTTCAATCTGGTTTCAGAAGGAGTGTGATGTGTTCCTTTTAAGACTGACTTTGTATTGCAGGTACCGATCCAGTGATTCCTGTGTAAAAAAAAAAAGAATATTTTGTAAACTTTGCAGGTATTGGGTGTTTGGACTTTCAACACTAATTTGATTATATGTGTTACTTTTTCAGGTTGTGCTATTGTAACTGATAAGGGGGTCGATTGATTTGTGTTTTTCTTGCATTTCATTACATTTCAGGGCTCACGGTTTGTTGTTGTGAAGTGTTTCTGACGTGAGTTCATCATGGCTGATGGGCAGCACAGAATCTTTATAGCAGGGGGTGTGGTGTCATTGATTTTGGTTTCCATCATTCTGGTGTTGTAGTTTTACTGTGTGATACCAGGTCATCCGAAGTGTCTTTCAGTCACTCATCCAACTGACAAGAGAGAGGTCCCAAAGCTTACAACGTGGTCTCAGATTCAGGATATTGATCAGTTGACTCTGAATGTGTCACATAGCTTCCAGATGAATAGTTGGTACAAGTACGCTCAATTTTTGGCTAGGGGGCGCCACGGCTCTGAGTGTTACGTCTGAACCAAGCTTCCTGTCACTGCATCCCACCTGCCCTTGCGTGTGAAGCCCTTAGAGCGCAAGTTGTCTTTTTGTTTTTTGCAGTACAGTTCCAGAGGGTACATCAAGGAACCACCGAGGTACGCTCAATTTTTGGCTAGGGGGCGCCACGGCTCTGAGTGTTACGTCTGAACCAAGCTTCCTGTCACTGCATCCCACCTGCCCTTGCGTGTGAAGCCCTTAGAGCGCAAGTTGTCTTTTTGTTTTTTGCAGTACAGTTCCAGAGGGTACATCAAGGAACCACCGAGGTGTAAAGCTAGAAGGTACGAGTTGACACAGTCTGAACAGGTGTTGGTGTTGAGCCAGTATGTGGAGTGGACGCCTGGTGAGCAGTTCCCTATTTGTGTATACCGCGCTCATCAACAAGACTCTTATCAGGTGGTGGTGGGCTCACTGCCTCCTGAGGGCTGTCAAGCGGTGTACCATCAAGGGAACCACCACATAGGTGTTCCTGGAAAGAATGGGACGTTTCCTGTTGAGGATCTGGCTTGGTTGCGTTGTCATGCTGTGCTGTTAACTTTACCTGCGAATTGGACTGGAATGTGCACACCTGTCACTGTGACTGATGACTCATTTATGGCCTCCATCAGTAATGGGTCTCATCGTGAGAAGAGAGTGATTGTTCTTAAACCACATGACTCTATTTGAGGTTCAGATGTGCCGCAGGAATTTAAGCATTGGACAACAGGGGAGAAGGTCATGCTTTCACTTTTTCCGTGGGCAGGTGTAGGTAAGCTCATGTTACGTTTGGAAACGTTGGATTACCGTTTTGGGATTTTCGTTAACTCGACTATTAAAGCTTTGGAGGGCATCTCGGCTGAGCTAACTACCCTTAGAATTATGGTTTTACAGAATAGATTGGTTTTAGATCTGTTGACGGTGTCAAGGGGAGGTATATGCGAGATTATTGGTAAAGACAGCTGCTGTACTTACATACCTGATGAGACTGGTTCAGACCCCCAGGCCAGAGTGACAACGGCCCTGACGCAGCTGAAAGAACTTCAGAAGGCGAAGGCGGCAGATGCACCTGCGGGACAGTGGGATGTACTGTCTTGGTTCACTAGTGGGTCATGGACTCAGGTGCTGTTCAAGCTTTTGGCCTTTCCGCTGGCTATTCTTGTTCTATTTTGCGTGTTTATGGGGTGTGTGGCACCTTGTACGCGGGCAATGGTGTCTAAGATGATTGCTCCTAGGGAGGTGGATGGTACTGGGACTGTGTTTCCCATGATACAGGCCAGACGTGACTCGGTACCGGACGGACGGGATCACTTGTATTTGGCAGATACCTATAGAGGCGATAGGGTGTTTGGAGGTGTAGTTAAGGTGGAAATTGCATTAATCATTTTATGATTTTTGTAGTTTAGGTCAGTGTAGTTTTTAGAGTTTGTTTATTAAGTTTTTAGTGTTTGTTTTGGTGATTAGTTCTGGAGTCGGGTTGAGGTTGTATTAGGTTGTATTGGGCAGCACGGTGGCACAACTGGTAGAGCTGCTGCCTCTCAGCGAGAAGGTTGCCGGTTCAAATCCCGGTCCGGGGGCCTTTCTGGGTGGAGTTTGCATGTTCTCCCCGTGCATGCGTGGGTTTCCTCCGGGTACTCCGGTTTCCTCCCACAGACCAAAAACATGCACGTTAGGCTGATTGGTGACTCTAAATTGACCCTAGGTGTGAGTGTGAGAGTGGATGGTTGTTTGGTGTGAGTGAGACAGGTCCCTCTTGTAAATGAGTCCCCATGACTCAACGAGGCTAGCCTATATAAATAAAGGTTGAAGGAAGAAGAAGAAGAAGAAGAAGATGTAGTTGACTTTATTTTTTGGGTGTTGGTTTTTAGCTTGATGTTTGGGTCGGGGTCCTCTTGGGGGATCCAGCTGGAGTCGTACAGGTTGTGGTTGGCTTAGTTTTACTAGGCCAAGAGAGGGTGTGAAGGATATTGTGCTTTTATACACTTTTATACTGACTTTTCAAAGTCAAAGTCAACTTTATTGTCAGAACTGCAAAATGTACAGGACATACACAGGATTGAAATTGCGTTTCTCTCCGTCCCTCGGTGCAACAGTAATCATTTAAACACTAAAACACTGAAACATTTAATAAACATAAGCATAAAATAGTAAAAGTGTAACATTGTCCTGAGTTTTTGCATAGTAGTATAAAAGTATGAAAATTTACACCAACACTAAAACTAAAACACTAAACATTTAATGAACATAAGCATAAAATTAAATAATAAAAGTGTAATACTGTCCTGAGTTTTTGCATAGTAGTATAAAAAAATATAAAAAGTATATCTATAAAATAAACTGAAGGTTCTAGCATTGACATTTGCAAAGAGTGGCAAAGCAGCATATGAGTTAATGTACACAGTATATGTATGAGGTAGTAGTTGATGTTGGTATAGAGGCAAAAGTGGCATATGCAGTAAGGCACATTGGGCATCCTTAAATAAGGCTAGTCAGAGAATACTGTATATGTATCAGCAGTGGTGTAGATATAAAAGTAGTGTAAATGTAAACGGTAGTAATAAATGTAAACAGTGAATGTAAACAGTAGTATGTAAACAGTGAATGTAAACAGTAGTATGATATAGGCAGTGATGTAATACAGACATTAGTGTAAATATGAGAAGTAGTGCAGACTGAATGAGCACATGACCGAGAGTTTAGTGAATAACCCGTTTGATGACACAGAGTCTAGTGTTAAAATCTTTGTGTTGTGTGGTAATGTGTGAGAAAGTTTTTTGTGTTAAGGTAGTTCAAATGGGAGGGGAGGCAGAGCAGGCAGAGTGTTTAGCATCCTGACTGCCTGATGAACAGAGCTGTCTCTCAGTCTGCTGGTTCGAGCCTGGAGACTTCTCAGTCTCCTCCCTGATGGCAGCAGTCTGAAGCAGCTGTGTAGTGGGTGTGTGGGATCACCTGCCATGCAGAGGGCTTTCCGAGTGAGGCGGTTGCTGTGTAAGTCCTGCAGTGAGGGGAAGGAGGTGCCGACGATCTTCTCAGCTGCTCTCACGATGCGCTGGAGGCTCTTGCGGCAGGATGCAGTACATGCACCAAACCACACAGTGATGCAGCTTGTCAGGACACTTTCTATGGCACCTCTGTAGAAGGTGCACATGATGGGGGTTGAAGCTCCAGCCCTTTTCAGCTTGCAGAGAAAGTAGAGACGCTGGTGAGCCTTCTTGGCCATTGATGCAGTGTTCCTGCTCCAGGACAGGTCCTTTGAGACATGCACTCCCAGGAACTTGGTTAGGGATGGGAATTGATAAGAAATTATCAATATCGATGCCTTTATCGATGTCATTTATCGATTCGATTCCTTATCAATTCTGTTATCAATTCTCATTTGGGTAATAAAATATAGTAAACCATTTGTGTTCATAAAGAATTTATTTATGGATATTTTCCCATATTTTTAGACTCATTTTTCGCTCTGATTCTTCGTTTTTCATTTTTGGCGAAAATGGTGCAGTACCAGTTTCGGCCGCTATAGAGGCGCTGTAGGCAGCAGCCAGCAGAGGACTCAGAGAGTGAAGAGGAAGAGTGGCCACTTCCAGAAGTTTCTACTTGCTGTGTTCGAAAAAAGCCTCCTTTGGTCGGACTGACTCTGTCGCTGCCCGCTCCCTGCTGTGGATGTAGCTGTTTTTGTTTGCAAGATACCACTCATAACCACACCGCGGATTTTTAAATCCAGCTGATTTCACATTTGGTTCAGCTCAGGAGCCCGTCTGCTATAGTGAGGTAAGAAATATATTTTTAAGCGTTTATTTAGCTAAATTTAAAGAAACAAAGCGTCCGGTTTGACCCGCCTGGCGCCTGCATAAAAGTCAGCGAACTTTTTTTTTTAATCCAGCTGATTTGAACATTTCGTTAAACTCAGGAGTACGTCTACTATTAAGTCAGCTAAGAATTATATTTTTTAAGCGTTTATTTAGCTAAATTTAAAGAAAGAAAGCGTCCGGTTTGACCCGCCTGGCGCCTGCCTAAAATTCCGCGAACTTTTTTTTTTAAAATCCAGCTGATTTGAACATTTCGTTAAGCTCAGAAGGACGTCTGCTATGAAGTCAGCTAAGAAATATTTATTTTTTTCGGGCGCGGCGCATGTCTGTGATGTCAGCGCTTAAATACGTCACCACCAGGAGTCTGCAGAACCGATAAGCTGAATCGTTAAGACAAGCATCCTACAATTCCATGGAATTGGACTTTTAAGAACCGGTTCTCTAACAGAACCGGTTCTCGGTTCCCATCCCTAAACTTGGTGCTGTCTACTCTCTCCATTGCGGTGCTGTTGATGGTCAGAGGGGCATGTTGGGCATCCCTCTTTCAGAAGTCCACAACAATCTCCTTTGTCTTCTCCACGTTGAGAGTGAGATTGTTGTGTCCGCACCACAAGGCCAGGCGGCTCACCTCGTTCCTGTAGTCCGTCTCATCGTTGTTGCTGATGAGACCTACCACTGTTGTGTCGTCCGCAAACTTGATGAAGTGGTTGGAGCTGTATGATGGTGTGCAGTCGTGTGTTAGCAGGGTGAATAGAAGGGGGCTCAGCACACATCCTTGTGGGGCCCCTGTGTTCAATGTGATGGTGCTAGATGTGTTACTCCCGACCCGTACTGTCTGTGGTCTCCCGGTCAGGAAGTCTAGCAGCCAGTTACACATTGAGGTGTTCAGCCCCAGACTGTCCAGTTTAAGGATGAGCTGTTGGGGGATGATGGTGTTGAATGCCGAGCTGAAGTCGATGAACAGCATTCTAACATAAGAGTCCTTCGTGTCCAGATGTGTGAGAGCTGTGTGGAGGGCAGAGGAGATGGCATCGTCGGTTGAGCGATTAGGTCGGTATGCAAATTGGAAGGGATCCAGGGAGGCAGGGAGGACAGATGTGATGCTTTTCATGACTAGCCGTTCAAAGCACTTCATCAGGATGGGGGTGAGTGCTACTGGGCGATAGTCATTGAGGCATGCGGGCGTTGCCTTCTTTGGGACAGGGATGATGGTGGTGGCTTTGAAACAGGTGGGGACGATGGCCTGGCTCAGTGAGATGTTAAAGATGTCCGTGAAGACCGCTGCGAGTTCCCCTGCACAGTCCTTCAGCACACGACCAGGTATGTTGTCAGGACCAGAGGCCTTCCGGGCGTTAATCTTGATGAATGATCGCCTTACGCTGTCTGAGGACAGCGCCAGCACCTAGCCATCAGGAGAGGGGGGGAGTTTATGTGCAGGTGTGATGTTACTTGCCTCAAACCGAGCAAAGAACTCATTCAGTTCATTTAGCGTAGAGCAGTGGTTCTTAACCTTTTTTGAGCTACCGAACCCTCCACTTTCAAATGCCCACTCACCGAACCCCTCTTTTTTAATATATAAAATATGATTTTTTTATTTTTATTTTCAAATTCTACAACATCACCTTGCTCAAAGAACAAAATCAACACAGTGCATGAACTCACAACAACTTTATTCTGGCCCAATAAGAATACAAAAAAATATTTTTGTACTATTTTTATCATTAAAAATGAAATAGGATTTTTCAGAACTTGAAATTAGATCTGCAACTATTTGAGCCAAGATGTCTTTACTCATGTTCTTTATTCTGTCGCTGATGGTGTCATTTGAAAGAGGAATTTGGGATAATTTATCTTCAGCTGCTGTTCCGAGTAGCAGATTTGCCATCTTTAATGCAGCTGGTTTTATGAGAGTTTCACCGATGGAGTGTGGCTTACCCTGCTTTGCGATCAAATAAGCAACTTTGTACGATGCTGCGAGGATCGGTTTGCTAACAGGTACAAATCCAAGAGCAGGTAGAGTGGCCCTTTCATCATATCTGGCTCGTTTCACCTTGAAAATAGCATAAAAAGGTAATTAGGCTGAAAGTTTCAGAAATTACCACAAAAATTTTGATTTACCTTAAACCAGAAAAAATGTACTGAAAAAATGTTGCTGAAAAGGTAGAATAAGCTTAAACTAGAAAGTTCCTGGAGAAACTTCGACGGGGGCTGCCAGGCTACTGCCCGCAAGCAGCCATCTTGAATCCTAATGGCTCTAAATGTTCATAGCACACATCACAGAGCTAAATTAAAATCTCGAAATGATAGTGAAAGGTGTTTGGGTTCACTTTCAGCTAACATTACACCAAATTTCAGCTAAATAGCATTAAAAATGGCCGAATTATGGTGTTTTTTATCTTTTAGATAAGGCGGCCATCTTGGATTTTTTAATTTTTAATCAGGGTTTATTAAAGCTCATTCTCAGCTACTAAGTTGCCAAGTTTTGTCTCAATAGCTCTAAAAATGGCCGAGTTATGGCATTTTTTGTCATTTAGCTATGGCGGCCATCTTGGATTTTTATTTTTGTTTTTTGTACGTGATAGAGAATGTCGTCAGCTACAACATCACCAAATTTCAGCTCTCTATGTATAAAGATGGCCGAGTTATGACATTTTTTCTTCTTAGCTATGGCGGCCATCTTGGATTTTTATTTTTGGTTTTGGTACGTGATAGAGGATGTCTTCAGCTACAATCTCACCAAATTTCAGCTCTCTATGTATAAAGATGGTCGAGTTAAAGCCATTTGAATGTAGCTATGGCGGCCATCTTGGATTTTTATTTTTGGTTTCCGTACGTGATAGAGGATGTCTTCAGCTACACCCTCACCAAATTTCAGCTCTCTATGTATAAAGATGGCCGAGTTATAGCCATTTGAAAGTAGCTATGGCGGCCATCTTGGATTTTTGATTTTGATATGGAATATGATAGGAAACATTGTCAGCTATCACCATACCAAGTTTCAGCTCAATATCACTAAAATTGACCATTTTACAGTATTTTGACTTTTTTGCGTTGTCGGCCATCTTGGAAATTGGATTTTCAATTGAAATTTATTAGGGATCATTGTCAGCTACCCATTTGCCAAATATAAGTTCCATATCTCCATCAAAATGGCCGCTTCACCTAATTTGCTTGTTCAAATGGCCGATTCACCTAATTTGCTAGTTTGATTCAAAATGGCCGACTCACCTAATTAGCTGGTTTGATTCAAAATGGCAGACTCACCTAAATAGCTAGTTTCATTCAAAATGGCCGACTCACCTAAGTAACTTGTTTGATTCAAAATGGCCACCTCGCCTAAGTAACTTGTTTCATTCAAAATGGCCGACTCACCTAATTAGCTAGTTTGATTCAAAATGGCCGACTCACCTAATTAGCTAGTTTGATTCAAAATGGCCGACTCACCTAATTAGCTAGTTTGATTCAAAATGGCCGACTCACCTAATTAGCTAGTTTGATTCAAAATGGCCGACTCACCTAATTAGCTAGTTTGATTCAAAATGGCCGACTCACCTAATTAGCTAGTTTGATTCAAAATGGCCGACTCACCTAATTAGCTAGTTTGATTCAAAATGGCCGACTCACCTAATTAGCTAGTTTGATTCAAAATGGCCGACTCACCTAATTAGCTAGTTTGATTCAAAATGGCCGACTCACCTAATTAGCTAGTTTGATTCAAAATGGCCGACTCACCTAATTAGCTAGTTTGATTCAAAATGGCCGACTCACCTAATTAGCTAGTTTGATTCAAAATGGCCGACTCACCTAATTAGCTAGTTTGATTCAAAATGGCCGACTCACCTAATTAGCTAGTTTGATTCAAAATGGCCGACTCACCTAATTAGCTAGTTTGATTCAAAATGGCCGACTCACCTAATTAGCTAGTTTGATTCAAAATGGCCGACTCACCTAATTAGCTAGTTTGATTCAAAATGGCCGACTCACCTAATTAGCTAGTTTGATTCAAAATGGCCGACTCACCTAATTAGCTAGTTTGATTCAAAATGGCCGACTCACCTAATTAGCTAGTTTGATTCAAAATGGCCGACTCACCTAATTAGCTAGTTTGATTCAAAATGGCCGACTCACCTAATTAGCTAGTTTGATTCAAAATGGCCGACTCACCTAATTAGCTAGTTTGATTCAAAATGGCCGACTCACCTAATTAGCTAGTTTGATTCAAAATGGCCGACTCACCTAATTAGCTAGTTTGATTCAAAATGGCCGACTCACCTAATTAGCTAGTTTGATTCAAAATGGCCGACTCACCTAATTAGCTAGTTTGATTCAAAATGGCCGACTCACCTAATTAGCTAGTTTGATTCAAAATGGCCGACTCACCTAATTAGCTAGTTTGATTCAAAATGGCCGACTCACCTAATTAGCTAGTTTGATTCAAAATGGCCGACTCACCTAATTAGCTAGTTTGATTCAAAATGGCCGACTCACCTAATTAGCTAGTTTGATTCAAAATGGCCGACTCACCTAATTAGCTAGTTTGATTCAAAATGGCCGACTCACCTAATTAGCTAGTTTGATTCAAAATGGCCGACTCACCTAATTAGCTTGTGTATTGAACCTGCCTTGTATATTGGCCGACTCAACTAAGTAGCTAGTTTGATTCAAAATGGCCGACTCACTTAATTATGTTGTTTGATTCAAAATGGCCGACTCACCTAATTAGCTAGTTTGATTCAAAATGGCCGTCTCACCTAATTAGCTAGTTTGATTCAAAATGGTAGACTCACCTAATTAGCTAGTTTGATTCAAAATGGCAGACTCACCTAATTCTCTTGTTTGATTCAAAATGGCCGACTCACCTAAATAGCTAGTTTGGTTCAAAATGGCCGACTCATCTAATTAGCTAGTTCGATTCAAAATGGCCGACTCACCTAATGAGCTTGTGTATTGAACCTGCCTTGTATATTGCCTTGTATATTGAACCAAAATGGCACCCAATGTAACTCAGTTTCTCTGAAAACTCAAGGTCCCATTCATTTCCTATGGGAAATTTACGATTTTTGTTAGCAAAATATTTCGCGATGGTAACTCCGATTGCTTAGAAAAGTAATAGCACACATCTCGGAGTCGGGCCGGTCGTTTTGATATAACTTTTGTGGGGGTGCACGTTACGGTACGAGCCGCATTAATGTTGATGGATGAATAATAAATAATAAAAAAAAATAAAGAAACCCTTATTGGTAGGATAACAATAGGTTGCTTCCAAGCATTTACAATGCATTGGCAGCCCCCAATTAGCAGAAGAAAGCAAAAAGATTATATTTGCCCAATTAGGCTGAAAGAAGCAGAAATTAGCAAAAAAAAATTGGAAATTATCTGAAGAAAATCTAAAATTAGAAAAAAGATTCAGCTGAAAAGTAGCTAAAATAGCAGAAAGAAGCATCACCAGAATGAAGTTGAGAGAGCACATTTTTGCTGAATTAGGCTGACATTTTTTTAAATAAGAGCATTAAATGCGGAATTAGCTTAAAAAGCTAAAATTAGCATAGACACAGCTAAATAGTAGCAGAAAAAGCTGAAACGCAGAAATAAGCTACAGTATATTACAAAAGAGGGGTTCATCATATCTGGCTCGTTTCACCTTGAATTCAGCAAGCGTTGTGTTCTTGTATTCCCTGTCTCTATGCATCTTCATGTTGTGTTCCTTTAGTTTTGCCGGCGCGAGACTAGAGTTGCTCTACTTCGCATTGCATATCATGCAGATAGGACACTGACTTCCATCCCGTTCCGTGACACAAGTGAGTCCATGTTGGACATATTCGTCCAACCACTTTCTTTTTTTGCCCGACATATTTACCGTAGTTTGTAAACACACGACGTACAACTACGACACGACAGCCATTGATGAATGCGCGCGTTATATTTCCGCATCAGCACTGAATTTGCAACCGTCACCAGTGTTGCCAGATTGGGCGGTTCACCGCGATTTTCCTTCTGACTTTTGCGGGTAGAGAGTGCTTTGGACGGGTGGGACTCTATCTGGCAACACCGGTCAAACCGGTGTTTACACAAGTGTGTCTTTAAATCCTGGGCAGAGGCTCCGCCGAACCCCTGAGACCGGCTCATCGAACCCCTGGGGTTCGATCGAACCCAGGTTAAGAACCACTGGCGTAGAGGTTGAGCTGTCACAGGTCTGGGGGGATGGTTTGTAGTTTGTGAATATCTGTATTCCCTGCCACAGACTGCGTGTATCCTTGCTGTCCTTGAAACGGTGAGCTATTTTCCTGGAATACTGCTTCTTGGCCTTTCTGATGCCCCGGGCCAGGTTCTTTCTGGCTGCCCTCAGGCCCACCTGATCTCCTGCTTTGAAGGCAGCATTCCTGGCTTTCAGGAGTCTGTAAACCTTAGCTGTCAGCCATGGCTTCTGATTAGCCCGAACAGTGATGGTTTTGAGGTTGGTTACATCATCAATGCACTTGGTGATGTATGAACATACAGTGTCTGAGTACTTCTGGAGACATGTGTTGTTGTTTGTGGTAGCAGCTTCTTTGAACATACCTCAATCTGTGGTGTCAAAACAGTCCTGGAGTGCCTCTGAAGACCCCTCTGGCCACACTCGTATCTGCTTGCGGACTGGTTTTGTGACTTTCACCAGTGGCCTGTATGCTGGCTTTAGCATAACACAGATATGGTCAGAAGCACCAATGTGGGGGAGGGGGAGGGCTCTGTAGGCATTTTTCATGGTGGTGTAAACTTGGTCCAGTGTGTTGTTTCCTCTTGTTGCAAAGTTTATGTTTCTGTATGTTTTTGGAAATACAGTACACTCTTTAAATCTGCTTGGTTGAAATCACCAGCTATGATGAGAAAAGCATCAGGATGGGCTGTTTGCTGCTCGCTGATGTGCAGATATGGTTTATTCAGAGCCTCACCTCTAACTTTGCTGTTGGAGCTTGGAGGAATACATATAGCAACAATCATAACAGCTGTAAATTCCCTCAGTAAATAGAACGGTCTGCATTTAATAGTCATAAACTCCACAAAAGGTGAGCAGTGTTTGTGGACCACCGCAGCATCCAGACACCATGCGTTGTTGATGTAAACACACAGCCCCCCTCCGTGTGTCTTACCTCCCTCGAGGGTTCGGTCCGCTCTGTAGCATGTTAGCCTCTCGAGCTGAATAGCATGGTCCGGAACATTGTTGTTAAGCCACGTTTCCGTGAATACAAACACACAACAGTCTCTCACAGTCTTTTGTGTTGTTCGTAGCAGGCGTATATAATCCAATTTGTTATCCAAGGAGCACACGTTAGCCAAAACCATGGATGGAATAGCCGGCTTGTGTGGGCTAGCTGCTAGCCTAGCTCCGATACCTCCGCGTTTACCCCGCTTCTGTTTCCTGTCACGCCGTTTGTGGCATTTCCACTGCGGGCGCAGTGGATACGAATTGATTGAAACAATTTCACAAGTGTTTTATAATCAATGGTATAATCATAACTGTTTTTATGTGCGATATATTCAAGTGTTTATGCAATCATGTTTTACGTGCCTTACGATAACTTAGACAACAATATATATATTATCACACACAAGTAGACTTAGTGAAACAAGGAGAATGCAGGCCAACATATGTCTGGGCATGTAACAGCCCTTTGTCCCAAGCTCTGGGCATGTAGAAATCCCTGGAGGATGAGCAGATGCACAAAGTT
>JBBPBX010008458.1:28206-56334 GCA_038048925.1 Garcialebias charrua | reverse complement strand
CGTTCAAAGCACTTCATCAGGATGGGGGTGAGTGCTACTGGGCGATAGTCATTGAGGCATGCGGGCGTTGCCTTCTTTGGGACAGTTACCAGTTACTAACCTCTAACCAGTTACCAGTTACTAGTTACTAACCTGCAATCATTTACTAATCTGCAACCAGTTAGTTACTAACCTCAGATCAGTTACCAGCTACTAACCTCCAACCAGTTACTAACCTCCAATCAGGTAATAATCTCTAGTCAATTACCAGTTACTAAACTGCAAACAGTCAATAACTTGCACCCAGTTACTAACATCTAATTAGTTCCTTACCTGCAACCAACACCTAAGCTCCAACCAGTTAATAACCTCTAAACAGTTACCAGTTGCTAACCTGCAACTAGTTACTAATCTCCAACCAGTTCCTATCCTGTGCCTAACCTCTGACCAGTTAATAACCTTTAACCAGTTACTAGTTACTAACCTGCAACCAGTTCTTAACCTGTAATAAGTAACTAACCTCTACTAACTTCTAACCAGTTACCAGTTTCTAACCTGCAATTACTAACCTCCAACCAGTTAACTTCTAACCAGTTACCAGTTACTAACCTGCTACCACTTCCTAACCTACAATGTTACTAAACTCCAGCCAGTTACTAACTTCTAACCAGTTACCAGTTACTAACCTGCTACCACTTCCTAACCTACAATAAGTTACAAACATCCAGCCAGTTACTAACTTCTAACCAGTTACTAGTTACTAACCTGCAACTAGTTACTAACCTCCAACCAGGTTACTAACCTGCAACAAATTACTAATCTCCAACTAGTTTATAGCATCTAACAAGTTACCAGTTACTAACCTGCAACCAGTTGATAACCTCCTACTAGTTAATATTCTCCAACTAATTAGCAACTTCTAACCAGTTAATATCCTCTAACCAGTCACTACAATCCAACCATCTGCCAACCTTTGACAAATTAATATAATCCAACAAGTTAATAAATTGCAAATACAGTATGGCCACCAACTAGTTAATTACCTGTACCAAATGATAACTTCTAACTACATGATAACCTGCAGTCTACACAGTTAATGATGTCCAGTAAACTAATAATCTCCGGTCAATACCTTCAAATCAACGTATTTGAGGTCAATAATTGACAATTAATAACTTCTACTTAATATTTAATCTAATGATGATCTTTAAAGATGGGTTCTCAGCCTGAAGCCCAGGCAGATGTGGGATTAAATGAAATCCAGGTGAATAATCCCAGACAGTGTGTGAGAGTGTGTGTGTGTGGACGTACCTGCTGGGAGCTGTGGAGGCCTCGGGGTGTGAGCTCCTCTGCTGCTCCTCTGTCACAGACATGCTCTGGACCTTCAGGTCTGTCAGAGCCGTCAGGGATCTCCCTGTTGCACCGGCCTACAGAACATGAGATGACAGGTTACTTTTCAGAGAGAGTTGTGGTTTGACAAAGGAGGTGGAGGAGGAGGTTGTTGTGGTGTAGGCGGCTGCGCTGAAACTGAGAAGCGCCGCTCGTTTTGACACGTTTGTCGACTTCATGAAACCAAAAGGCCCGTTCATAACTCCAGACTGAAACTTTTACTATCAGATGGCTCATAAATATAAAGTGAGCTGTGAAGACCTGGTCGGGGACAGGATGGGACTAGGGATGCACCGATCCACATTTCTCACTTCCGATCCGATACCGATACTTATTAACTCAGTATCGACCGATACCGATACTTTCCCGATCCGATACTGTTCAGGTATTTGACTCTGTATAATGAAACTTTTGCACCCAAACTATTCATTTTAACATTGTGTGAGATAAACCCAATGAAGACACTCTTAAACCCTACAATAGGGAACCCCCTATTGTAAGGCTTAAGAGTGTCTTCATTGGGTTTATCTCACACAATGTTAAAAAGGGCAGTCACAGATTGTGATTGAACACAAGTGCTCTTTGAAGCTGGATCGGAAAAGTATCGGCAGGTTTGATCCGATATCCGATACTTAAATAATGCTGGTATCGGATACCGATACCGATACTGGATCGGATCTGCCCCATCCCTAGATGGGACCAGAGTCCCCTCTCCGGCACGTTCATTCATGTTTGTTGTGGGCGGTGTGTGTGACTTCCCACATTTATAGGTCAACATGGAACAAACAAACACACACGGCAGGGAATTTTTCTCTGCGCCCATCACTTTAACTGATCTGAGCCGTGATAAGGAGACATCTGATGAAACATCATCATCCTGTGGCCAGGATGGTACCACTCTGACTTTAACTGAGTCAGAAACAGAAATGGGCAACTGGAAGATCAGAAGTGATAAGGTCATGAGGAGGAGATCTGAGGTTTCATTGCAAAGGAGACCAGAATTAAACCTGGGCACAGCTTTAATCCAACTTTAACAAGACTAAGTCAGAATCTGTCCAGAGGACCAGACTCAACCGTGTTAGATTATTTACCTGGATTATTTATTACACATCAGGACATTTTAATCCAATTCTTTTTTAGATATCCTTAAAAGATTTCCTGCTAGTTGGAACAACAAACGTTATTTAGCACTTTGAGATTTTTATTAATGAAAAGTGCATTATAAATGGAATTCATTATTATTATTATTATTATTATTATTATTATTATTATTGTTATTATATATATATATATATATATATATATATATATATATATATATATATATATATATATATATATATATATATATATATATATATATATATATATATATATATATATATATATATATATATATATATATATATATATATATTATATATATATATATATATATATATATATATATATATATATATATATATATATATATATATATATATATATATATATATATATATATATATATATATATATATATTATATATATATATATATATATTATATATATATATTATATATTATATATATATATATATATATATATATATATATATATATATATATATATATATATATATATATATATATATATTATATATATATATATATATATATAAATATATATATATATATATATATATATATATATATATATATACAGGGAGTCCTCGACTTACGAACGAGTTCCGGACTTAAGGACCGTTCGTAACCCGATTTTGACGTAAGTCGGAACCCATAGCACGTGCATTGGTAAGTCCGGAATTTTGTTCGTAAGTCCGAAAATGTATGCTAGCGCTGCGCCAAACACCCGTTTTTAATCTAAAAAAGCTAAGTCTGGTCCTTTGGACATTCAAAAAACAAAACAAAACAATTGTAGAAACATTTCGTCTTTCGTCCGAAAGACTTCCTCAGTCTGAGCTGCTGTATTCAGCTCAGTCTTATAAATAGCACCCTCTCACAGTGGAACGACCAGTTGGCTGATGACAGCCTGAAACCAGCTGCTCACATGATCAAGGATCATGTTATTGCTAGTATCACTCAGCCCTCTGTGAATAGCAAACAACCATCAGGGTGCTAACGATCCACCGTTAGGCTGATGGTCCTCCTTGATCATGTGAGCAGCTGGTGATGATCAAGGAGGACCATCAGCCTAACGATCCATCATTAGGCTGATGGTCCTCCTTGATCATGTGAGCAGCTGGTGATGATCAAGGAGGACCATCAGCCTAACGATGGATCGTTAGCACCCTGATGGTTGTTTGCTATAAGGACTAATACAAAATATAACTTTATTCTTACGTTATAGCTTTTTTGCCTTGACTTTTTGTGTTTTAGTCTCCACTACAAGCAATGTATGTCACCGCCCCAGAATGCATTGCAAGAGAAATGACATAGGAGGAACACGTTCCTGCACTTTACCTCAAAGAGGAGAGAGAAGAACCTTCAGCAGAGGATTTTTGAGCAAACGAGAAGCACTTCTGCAGTCGTCTCAAGATGGGATGAAAGATACAGAACCAGAACCAGAACCAGGCTGGCTTTGAATCCATGACTGCAGCTGCCTCACAGGCAACCAGAATCTCTCTGCAGAGGACTGGTAAATCCAGCTGACTTCCAGAGCCAGTGGCCGGACCTTCGTCCCTCCAGTCGATGACAGGTGGACTTTGAGGAGACTTCAGCCTCTCAGTCACCGGAACATCTCAAGCCTTGCTGGTGTTACGTTACTCAAAGGTCTGAAGCAGGCTCTTAAACAAATGTGCACAATATTATTGCAGGTTGATTGTACAGATAAGTAAAAATCACAACTCACATGACGTCTGCCCATCTAACCCGAACAGACTCAGTTTACAGAGAACAAAACACTTTTTCTTCAGAGACTGGCCATCCCCGTTGGCCGTCATCTCCACTCATAGGACAGCCTACTCTTACCCACGTGACCAGTCTTCTACTGGAAACAAAAACCTAGAAAGAAAGGTTCTGCATCGGTTTGATATGTCTACTGCAGACCGTAGGTGTACACAACTTTCAGTAGCATAACAAATACTGACAGAAATATATTTCACCTGTATCATTAGCAGCTATCGAAACTATTCCTGACCATCTACATCCTGGTATTAAAGAGAATTTTCAATGCCTTTCTGGTGACCTTACATCACAATAAACTTATCAGACCAACTTAGCTCACCTTACACCATTTGAACCACTTGACAAACAGAAACCAGTCCTAAGTCTGCCTTTTAAGTGTCATTTATTTACTCATCAAAGCCATTTGATGTTCAGTTAATTTTTGTCATGCATGATTTTCACCATATTGCAGATTATTATGTTTATAATAGAATAAATAAAATCAACTGAATTTGTGATTATTTTGGCATATCTGTGTGTATTACTAAATTGATGTCCTTTAAACACGAGAAAATAACTCACTACATTAAATTGGGGTAAATAGAGACTGATCTTTCCTCTCCAAGAAAGAGGTGGTGCCCAAACAATGAGGTTATTTGCATAATACATGCATATCTTATGAGCTTAACTCATAACTGATAATCAACAATATATTTACAGCCCCATATCGCAGCAGTCGTCCTGCAGAGCTGTCTGGAGACGCTGTGCGTAAAGTCTGCAGGGTGCACAGCTGAAGGTGGATGAAGACGCTCCCCGCGGGACATGCAGTCCACGTCTCTGTTGGGCAGGAGCGTAGTGCTGCCGGATCATCACTCCACAGACTGGGCAACATCTTCTCTCATTGTATTTTTTTAATAAATAATCAAAATAAAGGCAGCACGGTGGTACAACTGGTAGAGCTGCTGCCTCTCAGTGAACAAGTCCTTGGTTCAAATCCCGGGCCGGGGGTCTTTCTGAGTGTCATTTGCATGTTCTCTCCGTGCATGTGTGGGTTTTCTCCGGGTACTCCGGTTTCCTCCCACAGACCACAAACATGCATGTTAGACTGATTGGTAACTCTAAATTGTCCCTAGGTGTGAGTGAGAGACTGAATGGTTGTTTGTCTCCATGTGTCCCTGTGATGGACTTGTGACCCGAACAGGGTGTACCCCGTCCATCGCACAGTGATTGCTGGACATGGGCACCAGCGACCCCGTGACCCAAAATGGAAGAAGCGGGGATGGATGGATGGATAGCTGGATAATCAAAATAAAAATGTGCGATGGGCAGAGATTTGAGTTGTGCCAGATCCAAGCGTTCAAAATGAGAGAGTTCCTGGATCTTGTTCCGGCAGAATCCGGCTCAAATTAGCCCCTGTGTCCTCACTACATATGATAGAGTGAGATCAGTCCACAATAGTTTTGAGCACGTCTAAACTGCGGCTTTAACAGACTATTTGAGTAATTGATGCATCAATTCCTATGGCTTCTATCAAGGTTTTTAATTTCACGTCGAGTACTCGTAGTGACATCATCACATTGCAGTTACATCACTAAATCAACTTCCTGATTGTAGCACGTTGAGAACCCTGATGTGGGTTAAACCCAACCAAGCCACTTTTAGCTGAGCAACTGGAATCAACCAAACTTTAACAGCGCACAAGAGGCAGGTCTATATCACAGACGTCCATCTCACTCATGGTGTGGCCGGAACACTAACATACCTCTAAGCATTATGGGAAAGACATAACACATCCACTCCCCGTAACCGCTACAGAATATTGTTACCATAGGGGGCAGTGTTGCAGGTGCGGGGTGGTTGTCTGCCTCAGTTTTAAGTTTTGTTTTTGACGTGCCGCACGTTTCTTTCACTTTTGCAGTTTAATAATGACAACTAATAGTTTTGGTTTTCCTGTGACTTATCTGCAGTAGGATAAATGATAGGAGCATAATAAATGCTCCCAATGCTTTGTTGGTCTTTTTTTGTAAATAATGACGTTTTTTATGCAATTTTTTTGCATCTTAAGATCCTATGACGTCATCGACTACTCGAGTTCTACTCAAGTTTTTTTATGTTAATGTCAAGTTTAAAATTCATGTACTCGTTCAACCCCCTAGTCTAAACCTCTTTAGAGGGGTGGTGGTTGTTTATCACGGTGGTATCAGCGTATCGGGGTCCAGCGGTGAACTTGGTGGCAGTGTATCCATGATGAAGGTCCACATGCACTGCTGTGACTTGGCTAGACTCTTTCAAACACAAAGCTCCAGGTGTGCAGCTGCATCCTGATGCAAAACACGGAAATACTTTCATTTTTCATGCAGATGATTTGCAGATCTATTTACCACTAAGGCCTAGATCCTGTAACCCAATGTTTTCTCTCTTTGACTGCATCACTGAAATCAAACATTGGCTAAACAAGAACTTCCTGTTTTTAAATGACAATAAAACAGAATGTATTTTATTTGGTAACAAAGATGCAACTGGCCTGGGAAATTTGATTGTTAACTTCAGTGACAGTGTGAAGAACCTTGGAGTGACCTTTGATAAGGCTTTACACTTTGACAAACACATCGCCTCTGTTGTCCGGTCTGGATTTTTTACGTCTTTTAAAAAAGGTCAAACCCTTTTTAAACCGTTGTGACTTGGAGAAGGCTGTTCATGCTTTTATCAGTTCTAGGCTCGATTATTGTAACGCTCTGTATGTTGGTGTGCCTCAGTCAACACTGAGCCGCCTCCAGCTTGTTCAGAATGCAGCAGCTCGCCTTTTAACCAACACTCCTAGATGGGACCACATCACACCTGTTTTATTCTCACTACATTGGCTTCCTGTCCGTTTTAGGATAGATTTTAAACTTTTATTATTTGTTTTTAAAGCTCTGAATGGCCTCGCTCCTACTTATATAACGGAGTTGTTAAGTTTCCCCGCCCGCTCCAGGTCTCTGAGGTCAGACAGCTCCTGCTCTCTGTTCCACGGACAAAATATAAACGTTGGGGTGACCGTGCCTTTTCTGCGGCCGCACCTCGACTCTGGAATACACTCCCACTTGAGCTACGCCAGATTACTGAACTTGGCCCTTTTAAATCAAAGCTTAAGACTTTTTTATTCAAACTGGCTTTTAGTNATTCATTCATTCAACCTTTATTTAGTCAGGTAAATCTTTTGAACCTCATGGGCTCATTTACGAAAGCGACCTGCTAAAACTAAAGAACAATGAACAGCAGTGATAGAATTTCATTAAACAATAAACAAACAAACAATAAACAATAGAAAACAAAAAGAGAGAAAAAAACAAAATATATATATATTTTATTTTTTTTTTAACAAAGTATCAAAAAACTAGCAAAACATTATAAGGTAGACGTATAAAATCAAAGACAGGAACAAATCTGCATTGGTTTTGCTAAAATTGGCTGTGGTTGTTGCGTCATTCACAACACATACTCTTAAATGCTTTTCATTGCACAAGATCTTTACTGAGTCGAGCCCGGTTGTTAGCAAAGTATCTTATGAACCACTGGGTAGACTTTTTGTACATCTACAATTTATTACTGTTTGAGTTCAGGTAAATTGTAGATGGCCACCATATCTAATCTACATTGGCCAACACAAGATTAGTCAATTTAAAAGATGTGGTTTGTGTGGGCCTCGGGTTTTTTGCCTCTTGAAAGAGGAATGAACAAGCTAAAAAAAACTGTCCCCTTTGAGCAACAATACCTCAGGCCAAAAGCAGCACCCGCTTCAAACGTTATCAACCATTAAATGGCCGTTATTAGTTATTATCATCCCTATACGTAGCGGTCAGACTACCCCTCCTGTACCTCCTAGTAGGTTTAAAGGTACGTTGTTAGCATTGGTAGCGATGATATTAGGCTCCGTTTTTAGCTTTGTTAGCGCTCATAATAGCTTCACGTGGTTAGGTTTAGAGTAAAGGGTCTGACGTTAGGTTTAGGGTCTTGGTTAGGTAGGCACAAGGGTAAGGGGGTTAAGTTTAGGGTTGGTCCTCTGGGTCAGGTGTAAGGTTAGGTTTAGGAAAAGGGTTATATAAGCTGGAAAAAAAAATAACACACTTGCTGGTTTACCCCGGCGAGACTCTGCCTATTAACAGCGATAATAATAACGTACCTTTAAACCTATTAGGAGGTAGGTGGGACAGTTTCACCGCTACATACAGTATAGGGATGATGGCAACTAATAATGGCAATTTAATGGACTGATAACATCCGAAGCTGCTCAAAGCAGCTGAACTTAAGAAATTTAAGCCGTTAACACGTTAAAACTTATCAAATGAAACGGCAGTGTAACCTGATCACTTTGTGTGGGAATATTCTTAAGATCATACAGTTTATTCATCGGACGAAACCTTAAATGTCACTCGCTCTGACACTCATTTGGACAAACATGCATGCAGTGTTGCAGATTAAACCTTTTAGAAATAAGTTATTTCATTGTTGTTGTTGGATGCCGGCAGCACATCACATCAGCATGGTAAAAAAAAAAAAGTACACAGTACACTACCGTTACTAATCCTTTTATGTGATGTTCCTAATAGCACATCTGGGACTGAAAAGGTCCTGATCAGATGTGTACCGTAAACACCGGTGTATAATACGCACTTTTACTGCTCATTTGAATGTCCTGCGTATTATACACCGAAGCGTATTATCTACAGATTTTTTCCCATATTTTTAGACTCATTTTTGGCTCTGATTCGCTGTTTTTCATTTTGGCCTAAAAATGGTGCAGTACCAGTTACGGCCGCTATGGGCGCTAATGCACCCTATAGTATGTTTACCTGCAGACTGTACCTCGAGGCGTATCCTGGCGCCATCTAGTGGCCATAAAAAAGACTGTCACGGCAGCGCGTATTATACACCGAAGCGTATTATCTATAGATTTTTCTGATTTATTTCCAAATATTGGCCAAAGCGTATTATACACCAGAGCGTATTATACACCGGTGTTTACGGTAGGTGTTGCCTTAGACAAAAAGGCTTACATTTTCAGATTGAAACATTTTTATCATTATTTTACCACCCTATCTGTTGTCAAAAAGGCCTTCTATGTCTATTATTACGGTACTTTAAATGCTAATCTCTTAAAACAAAATGGTTAAAATGTTTAAATGACCTAATTGTCCAATCCCTTTGCTGCACCTGCTAAACTGCTCCAGCAAATCTGCAATGACCAAGTTTGCATACAAAATAGGCTTTTTACGTATGGCATTGATGGGAACATGAGTGCGGTTTTGTTTTTCCTTATTACAGATCTACATGGGACAAACGGATCACTTGTGGGGAAAACATTGCCAGAAGGATTTCAAAGACTGCAGACTTCAGGAATACGAGTCGTGGAAAGAGATGTATATCAGAGTGTCTGAGGAGAGAGAAAGGAAGCTGCAAAGACTGACAAAGTCTATTGTCTCAGCACATTCTAAGAAACCGAAAGGTGGGTGCTTCGTACTGAAACGCCTATTCGTCTTCTTAAAGGAACAGCTTGACTTTATTGAAAACACCCTGCATTGAGGATGATCAAACTTTTGCAGTTAAAATTAAATAAATAAAATTTATGTATGTACCATATTTTCCGGTGTATAGGTCGCACCTTTTATGTTTTTTTCAAGGCCTGCGACCTATACTCAGGTGCAACCTATATATGGCTTATCACTTTCGGTGAAACAAATTTTTTAATCCAGCTCATTTCACAATTACGTTCATTTATTAAGGAAAAGTTCAGCTCAGACATATATTTGCTATAATTTTTATCAAACAAATAATTGTTTTTAAGTGTTAATCTTCTTAAAAGCCTTGCTGTGCGCTCCTGTGGCAGACATTTGCAGCAGAGCTAAACGTAGGTGCGACCTATACACCAGTGCGACCTATCTAGGGATTTTTCCAATCTATTGGTGATAATTGGACAATGCGACCTATACACAGGTGCGACCTATACACCAGAAAATACTGTATGTATGTATGTATAGTTTCGTGTTCTGTGGATAGACTGTTCCAAGGGCAGTTCTATATTCATGTTTCCTACTTGAGTTCTGTAGTGTTTTGTTCATAACAGTTCACCACAATGGGGGAAAAAAGGGAGATTGTGAGGGGAATTGGGGAGTGTGTCTTGAGTTACTCTGTATGGTGTGGCTGTGGCCTACAACAGCTATTCAATAAAAAAAACGTTGGGACTTTCATGAAAGTCATCTGTGACATGAATTACAACGCATGGACAGAGAAAACATTACAATATACCATATATATTCGAGTGCTTGGTAGTTTTTTTTCAAATTAAGCAGTGATGGAAGATATAACGTCTTGGACACAATGAAAATATTCTTATTAACTGAGACTCCATAAGAGTTGTTGTGTAGAGCAGTGGTCTTCAGTTAAAATTCAACAATGTATACCTTAAGAAATTTCTAGGTCAAAGAATATAGTTTTTTTCACATCATTCAGGCTTGCAGCTCTTTGTGGGTAGACGCATAGGAATTACCATATAGCTGCAAGAAAGCAAAAATGGTGCAATTTTAAACGAATCACTGTAATTGTAATAATATTTTATATAAAGCTGCACCAGCTAGAATGATTTATCTTCAATAATAGAAAAACAGTGGCACCGCTAAAGTAATTTACTGTAAATGGATAAAAGCTGAGCTGCCGATAATGAATCATAAATTGTGTGCAAACTGTATAACATCACATGAATTATCATAAATGCTTGAGAAGCTGCACTGTCTGAATGTGTGCAATATATATAAAAAATGTTTAACTGATATTTAACAATTCTTTTGGGCTCAGATAAAACTTTATTTGAATTTGGGGGACCCCTAATGTAGAGTTCACAGTTTAACTCTTTAACAGGACCGTTAGCTACTATTAACAATCATTTGATCATTAGCAAACCGTTATTTTTAGAGTTGGATTATGCTGGAGAAAAAAAAAAGAATTACAGTATGTCATTCTAACATCCTTTCTTTCTTCTTCTTTTGTTTATTTTTTATTATTTTACAGGGCGGCAAGTGAAGATGGCATTTATTCACTCTGTTGCCAAGCCACCAAGAGACGTTCGAATTCAGCAAGAAATTCACGGAACTGCTGTTCAGCAACCACATCTGCTCAAGTGCAGGTAGGTGTCCACTTCATAAATACATGCACATTTTTTTGCATTTCCTCCCATTTTTGTCTTGGGATAAATTTATTTACTTTGCCTGTTCTGTATATTTTTGATAGCATTGTTTAAAGACTAGCATCAGAGACACCCTGGGGTATCAGGACAAAACTCAGCTTTGTTTATGTAGCACTTTTCAGTCACAGCGGTAACTCAAAAGTGCTTAACAATACTGAAAAAAAGCAATATACAAGGAAAAACAGATTATAGAAAACATAAACAATAGAAGAATAAATGCAATAAAAATAACATGGAAGCAATCAAATTAAAAGTAATGATTAAAAATGTATATAAAGAAAATTGATGTACAGTACAAGAATACATGATAAAACATTTAACAACCACATGGGCTATTCACCAAAACAACTATGAATGTGTGCCTAATTAAAAATAAGCTTTCTGAAATTAGTTTTGAGCTTGGTTTTTAAAGGGAGTGACTGTTTGTGTTTTGAACTGAAGCCTGAAGCAGGAAGCTGATTCCTGGGGGTAGGGGGAGTCGGAACACCCTCCCATTCCAGTTTGACATTTTTGGAACAGCCAAGAAACTGGTTCTTCCACGTTAACTAAAAGGTGATCTCAACAACCTAGACAAACCCAGGAATTTGAGCTATGTGCAGGGTAAACTGCATGTTTTGGTTTAAAACGACCTTCAATTCTTTGTCAGCATCTGTAACGTGTCGCTGCAGTGTGTGTTTGGAGGTGGGTTCTCATTTTATATTCAATAAGGCTGCACACTGACGTTTACTTTGTTGGAATAGTTCCAGTGTCAAAGGCCAGGAAAACCAAATGAGGCCCAGTTTTAATGAACCCAACAGGCCCAGCAGCACCAGTTCCGGTGGAAGCAACAACCAAGACTTGCGCAAAAAAACAAGTGAGCTAAGTGGTTAAAATGTTGGACTGCTGAGATGTGCAGATATGTTCATTTCAAGTATTTAAGCATATTTTATCTGATTGTTGCTCACCTAATGTTGATTTTCTTACAGGAGTTGCTCCAATGATGGCAAAGTCTTTAAAGGCGTTTAAGAAACAGTTGGGACGCAGATAAACTCTTTATATTGGTGTTTTTTACAGTGAATGCATCATAAACATACCTCATCATTCCCTAACGTCAGACAGCATTAGGCCTGATTCACTTTGAATTTGTCAGCTTGTCTCAGTATACTGACGTTAAGGCATTTGTATTTTTTGTTGGTTCTTTTCACTATTGAATGGAGGATGAAGTCTGCAGACACTCTTGATGTAATGTTTAGTTTCAACCTGTTTCAGTTTAAACCTGTATTAAATGGGTTGTGGCTCCATCTAGAGGATAATTGTTTTTTTTTCCCCCATTCTCCAACCAAACACTATAAAAATGAAAAATGTTGACATAAATTTGTGATTTGTGATGCATTTTTTTATTTTAAAATAAAATTTAAATAAAAGAGAAACAAATACATATAAGTGTTCCTGAAAAAACGACACCAGGTTTAAATTAAAGCGAATAAAAGATGATGTGCAGGATGCATCGGGGAGTAATCTGTAGACTGGAACAAATACTGTAATTCTGATCAACATTCACATTTTAAACTGATTAGTTTTCATCACTTGTGTGTGGAACATAAATGATGAATTTAAGAGTTCACTAAATTTCAGTCCAAACTAAAAATATTTTACACTGATATTTAATTCTGAACTGGCTTGTGTAAAACTAAAATGTAATAAATACTGTACTAAATCTTTATCAGCACTAAATGTAAATGCAGCAAAAGTTTATAAAAGTTAGAAAATGTGAACATTGCAACCAAAATTTATATATAAAAAAACCTTCAAATTATTAAACTAGCATTCATATCAGATCTGTATCATGTTCTTACAAGCTTGAACTCTAGTGCTGCATAAACAGCTGTCAGGTAGAGCTCATATTGAATGACAGTACGGTAGTGTGCAAAAGTTTTGAGCTGGCTCTAACTTCATAACTGTGATCTCAAATTTAAAAAGTGAGCTCCTACAAAAAATAATCTAGTCCTGAAAAAAAAAGTATTTTAGTGATGACCTTGGGATTTTCTTCACCCACCATATTATCTTGTCAGGTTTGTGGCTGACAGCAACTCTCTGCAGAGAGACCACAAGCCAGATGGGAATTACCATAGATCTTATAAAAGCTGCGTTGCATAAAACGTGTTACCGGTGAATTGTAGAATAATAGCTGTGCTTCATGAAACAAAAGTATAAAGCTATTCCACAAAATGCACTTCAATCCTGGACTTGGACGCCTTCTGGTTGCATCAGTGTGGTTTCTGAATGGATCAAGGTGGTGAAAGGGGTTCAAGCCAAGCCACCCCTGATGCACCTTTGTGATACAAAGCGACCCAACGGAGCATATGTGTAAAAAAACAAGCTAATCAATAATTTGATCAGGAGATGGTATGGTCTGTGTGGAAAAAAAAAAGAAAAGAAAATAGCAGGTTAAACAACAGATTAATTAAAAAATAAATTTAATAAAAATCGATGTCGCAGCAATTTAACCATGAATACGGGATACAAGGTTCTTTATCATTCCACCACAAGTGGTACATGTGGTTGAATGAAATTATGTACAGGGTCCCAGTTGCATCCAACAAAAGTATTAAAATGTAAAAAACAAAAAAAAAAGATCTAAAATATGAACTAAGAAAAACGTTAATAAAAATACACTAAGCACTAGCAGTACAAAAGCAATACACCAAACAGCAGCACGAACATGAGTCTGTGAGCAGATGAGCACGGACATGAAACCGATTGAGCAGCAACATGATGTAATTTTTCACAGTGATTATCCTGGTGTGGGGCTGTCTTGGCTTACACACCTTTGCAAAATTGCGTGGACATCTAGGGCAGCGCCACAGGATTGGCAGACTGGGGTGATGGTTGCCCTCTTCAAAAAGAGGGACCAAAAGGTGTGCTCCAATTATAGGGGCATCACTCTCCTTAGCCTCCCTGGTAAGGTCTTGAGAAGCGAGTCCGATTGTTGGTCGAACCTCAGATCCAGGAGGAACACTGGGTTCTGTCCTGGCCACGGAACACTGGACCAGCTCTTTACCCTCACTAGGATCCTTGAGGGGTCATGGGAGTTCACCCATCCAGTCTACATGTGTTTTGCGGACTTGGAGAAGGCATTCAACCGTGTTCCTCGGGGTACACTGGGGGGGTCTCCGTGAGTATGGGATTGGAGGCCCATTGTTGGGGACTGTTCGGTCCCTATACAGTACAAGCGGTGCAAGGGTTTGGTTCACATTGCCGGTAGTAAGTCGGACCCCTTCAGGGTGGGAGTTGGACTCCGCCAGGGTTGCCTGTTGTCACTGATTCTGTTCATAACTTTTATGGACAGAATTTCTCAGTGCAGCCAGGGGGCGGCAGGTTTCCAGTTCGGTGGCCTCAGGATTCCATCTCTGCTCTTTGCAGATGATGTGGTCCTGTTGGTGTCATCATGCCGTGATCTTCAGCTCTCACTGGAGTGGTTCTCAGCAGAGTGTGGGAGGCTGTGTGTTGTTCTGCGTTATTTGTTTTATTTGAGAGAAAAAAATTACCACAGCTGTTTTAGACAGTTTTCTTATTTAGTTTAGTTTGTATTTCTGAATATGCAAAAATAAATAAATAAATAGAAATACAGAATGAATCATAATGTCAGAACTTTTTGTTTGGCATATTCAAGGAAGTATAAACTTATCAGAATTTCCACTTCTTAACCACTTAATCTTATTACATAATCCAAACAGAACAACTAATATTTAACCCATCAGTATAGTATCTATTTAAGTTAACTAATAATAATAATAATCATCATTTTATTTAAAAGCGCCTTTCAGGACACCCAAGGACACTTAACACAGTTCAAACAGCAGTAACAAACTGAAATATAAAATAAACAAATAATATAAAATACATTTAGTAAAATTAATGATAAGCAAGTCTAAAGAGATGTTTTCAGACCAGTCTTGAACAGAGAAAGGGAGGTGGTGTTTCAAAGGTCTGGCGGTAGAGCGTTCCAGAGGTGAGGGGCAGAGCAGGTGAAGGCCCTGCTCCCCATGGTGGAGAGGCAGGCAGAGACATGGAGGTGTAGTGAAGAGTATGGAGACAGGACGATGGCAAAATGGGCGTGGACAAATACAGAAGGGGCGTGAACAAATACAGATCTCGCGAGAGCAAATACATGCCTAGAGGGAGCAAATTACTCTCGTGCGAGCGCAAATCAGCCCTGCGCGCGCAATGGGGATGAGCGCGAGCGTAGAAAAGAGATCCAAGCGCGCGCACGTGCGCTCGGAGGACAACTACTTGCTCTCGCGTGCAAAATGTATCTACTGACAGACTCTCCCTCTCGCTCACGGTTCAGACTTTTGGCAGCCAGTGGGAGGATCCAGACCACGACACATGATTGGCTGCAGTCTTCCTGTCCTCTGTGATTGGGTGTAACACTTCCTGAACCTGAAAATGTAAAATACTGTAAATAGATACCTCTGGACTATTGAGAATGAACTTTCTTGTTAAATAAATAGATTTATCTAAATATACTTCAAGTACATTGTTATAAAATATATTTTGTTGCACTTTATGAAGTACTATTTTTTGCTAAATATAAAATACATTTCAATCAAATATATTTCTAAAAGGAATCTTCATATAAACTTTTTAACTGCACGTTTCATTCAACCTTTATTTATGCATCTCATTGAGCCTCGAGGACTCATTTACAAGAGAGACCTGGCTACAAACAAAGAATGATGACAACAGTGACAACAATAGACAGTTAAAAGAGGCATACAGATTTTTTTAACAAATTAAAATAAGATGGCAAAAACAGCTAGATTATAAGGTGAATGTGGAAAAGTAAAAACAGGAACTTTAGAACAATGTGTGTGATCACTGGTCAGTGGAAGTTCTGCTGTTCTTCTCATTTGGTTCTGGGCGATGGTTGGAACCTCCTTCAGTCTCACACGGCCTGACTGTGTCTTTGTGAAGTGCCCTCTCACAAAATGTGCCTGTAGAGTGATACTAGTTTATTTCCTTGCACATTTCTTTCACAGATAAACATTTTGAGCCCTGATTAAAAATGTTTGTGCAGATTAAAGGTGTTGTGACATGATTTTGTAACTATGCATAAAATTGCCCAACATAAATATCTTTTATCATTCAACTATGTTCGTTTTTGCAAACAAACTTATAAATATATTTAATTTTGATTTAAGATTGATTTTAAACTTTGCACCGTGTTTATTCATGGGAAATCCGATTACACACGAATGCACCATCTGTGACGTAGTGTGAGGCAGAGGGCTCAGGTCTCTTTAATAGCGGACAATTTAAAACCTGACATATTTATCAATCTATGTGAAGATTTGAGTTATTTGTCTTCAGTTGTGGGAAGCAGAAAATTGTTTGGGTGATGGAACAAGAAACAGCAGGATCTAATTTAGGACTGATGCTGTATGAGACTTACCATTCAGCCTGAACTTCAGGTGGAGGGAGGCGGGGGTCCAAGGGTGCAGCTTTGTTGCATCCTTCACAAAGTATTTCATCTTTTGGGTCAAATCAATTTTAAATCAAAATTATATATATATATATATATATATATATATATATATATATATACATATATATATATATATATATATATATATATATATATATATATATATATAAGGTTTGTTTGCAAAAACAAACATAGTTGAACACAAGATACTGTATTTATGTTGAGCCATTTTATGAAAAGTTAAAAAATCATGTACATAACAAATCTGTCATTAAATAATACAAATACATGTGTGTATGTTATACTGTACAGTATATACATGATACACACACACATTGTATTAATATACCGGTACATAATATTTGAACACTGCAACATTGTCAGATTAGAACTAGTTTGTTTTGATTTTAGGTCCCCTGTTACTCTCATGTGAATAAAGCAGTGGGATAATGTCTGTACAGAAAATATTCTATAACACAAGTTCATCTTTTGGGTATTACTACTGTTCTGGAAGTTGGAAATGTCTTAATAATTTAGTTTGAAAATGAAGAAAAAAGAAAACGTCCACAGTTTTGATCTATCGGTATTTTATTTTGAAGGAGAATTTTGAGTTGGCAGTGCATTGTGGGGTAGCAGCAGTTATAGTTATATATTATATATACAGTACTGTACTGTAGTTATATATTGAAGCTCTCGGCCCTGACCTCTCTGGATGGTTTTCAGAATCTGTTGGAATCCTGGCAAAAACCAATGCAGATATGTTCCTGTCTTTGATATTTTTTTGTACATCTACCTTGTAATGTTTTTGCAACTTTTTCTTTCCTTTTGTTTATTGTAATATATTTGTATCATTGATGTTCATCATTCTTTAGTTTGTAGCAGGTCGCTTTCGTAAATGAGCCCTCGAAGCTCAATAAGATTTACCTGACTAAATAAAGGTTGAATGAATAATAGTTAGGAAAACGTTTTTGCAGAGAGAAAGCCTGTCTGTTAATGTATAAATTTCACCTCTTGAGTCATCAATCTTTTCTCTCACCTCCAAAAGCAATGGCTGTAAGTTTGCCATCTTATTTTAATTTGTTAAAAAAAATCTGTATGCCTCTTTTAACTGTCTATTGTTGTCACTGTTGTCATCATTCTTTGTTTGTAGCCAGGTCTCTCTTGTAAATGAGTCCTCGAGGCTCAATGAGATGCATAAATAAAGGTTGAATGAAACGTGCAGTTAAAAAATTTATATGAAGATTCCTTTTAGAAATATATTTGATTGAAATGTATTTTATATTTAGCAAAAAATAGTACTTCATAAAGTGCAACAAAATATATTTTATAACAATGTACTTGAAGTACATTTAGATAAATCTATTTATTTAACAAGAAAGTTCATTCTCAATAGTCCAGAGGTATCTATTTACAGTATTTTACATTTTCAGGTTCAGGAAGTGTTACACCCAATCACAGAGGACAGGAAGACTGCAGCCAATCATGTGTCGTGGTCTGGATCCTCCCACCGGCTGCCAAAAGTCTGAACCGTGAGCGAGAGGGAGAGTCTGTCAGTAGATACATTTTGCACGCGAGAGCAAGTAGTTGTCCTCCGAGCGCACGTGCGCGCGCTTGGATCTCTTTTCTACGCTCGCGCTCATCCCCATTGCGCGCGCAGGGCTGATTTGCGCTCGCACGAGAGTAATTTGCTCCCTCGAGGCATGTATTTGCTCTCGCGAGATCTGTATTTGTTCACGCCCCTACTGTATTTGTCCACGCCCATTTTGCCATCGTCCTGTCTCCATAGAAGAGGAGGATCTGAGAGAGCGAGATGGGATGGAATAAGTATGGAGGAACTCAAACAAGAGATTAAAGGAGGGAATGTGACGAATGTAACCAGGATCAAAACTAAAAAAGAGGGAGTAGTTACTCTGTCATCTTACAATTTGAAAAGTCAGTGCCTGAGTGTGTGCAGTTGGGTTACGTTAACTATAGAGTACGAGAATATATTCCCAACCCGATCAGATGCTTCGTTTGTCAAAGAATGGGGCACGTGGCAAAAGAGTGCAGGGGTAGAATCAGGTGTGCTAGATGTGGAGGTCCACATGCATACGGCAAATGTGACGTAGGCTCAAGAGTGAAGTGTTGCAACTGTGGAGGAGAACATAGTGCTGCATATGGATATGAGGGGCCGTGTAGGACTTAAACTATTTTCCTCTCTCACACACACATCTATTGCCTCTCATTCACTATAGTATTACTGCACACACACATCTATTGCCTCTCATTCCTACACATCTATTGCCTCTCATTCACTATAGTATTACTGCACATACACACACATTTTCTGCTTGCCTCTCATGCAGTATAGTATTATTCTCTCACACACACATGTATTGCGGAGGCTGTTCAGTTCAAAAGGAAGCAAGGGAAGCGCTAAGAGTTAGGACCACTGAAAAAATAACTTATGCAGAAGCACTTAAAAAGGTTAGGAAAGTAGACCCAACGGTAATAAGGAAAGAAGACAATGTGCAGAGATACTCGGAGACAGGCACTGTTGGACCACAAATCCCACCAGCTTGCTCGCACAAGTGCAAATTAGATGATAAATCCATGATAGTGGAAAAAGAAAAGTTTGTGGCCTTCATATGTCATATAGTTAATGTAAATATTCAAATGAAAAAGAAAAGCGATAAAATTCAGACAATAGTAGCAGCAGCGGGTAAATTCTTGGACATTACGGACGTACAAGCAGAACATATACACACTATGTTAAATACAGTGGAAACCTCGGGAAACAGTCAAGGGAAACCAAACGAAGCAGAACAACATGTGGAAACTAAAAACAAAAGAAAACGCTGAACAACAAATAAATGAGGCAGAATAATAGCATGGAATTGAAAGACACAGAACATCACTTTGAAACTGAAGACGCAGAATAACAGCTTGGAATTTACAATGGGTAGACTGAAACTTACAGCCAAAAGAAACAACATTACAGTATATTGAAATTAGAAGTGACGGTACAATATGATTTTAATTTTAGAGGTAGAATACTGTATATAGGACAGGGACCATGGGCTGCACACTCATGCACAGTTGGTGGCGGTATGCACCTAAAAGTTGTTTGCGATCCACCATAAATCAAAAGAAGAAGAAGAAGATTTTGATTTTTAACAAAACGTTTATTAACAATCAGTAAACTTACAATCAGTAAACACAATCATGAAACACAAAGTCAAGACACGTCAGCAGTTCACAGCGTGAAAGTCACTCAAAGGTGTTAGGTGAACTGCAGTTCTCCCTGAGCAGATACATTACACAACAGCCCGCTGAAGCCCCATGTCTTCAAAAAGTGTTGTATATCCCCAGTGGCTCTGTGGAAGCAGAACTCCAGCCACAGCCTGGCCTTGACGTTGCACCTCCACAGAGCTAGCATCAAGCTGGGGTCCGGCCTGCAGCCTGTCCTTGCGAGACAAATAGATAGCCATTTTGGCTTCAGCAATTAAAAAGTTCAAAAGCTGGCCCTTTGCTTAGCTGGCTCTGTTAAAATGGAACCCAGAAATGAAAACAGAATCAGTAAAAACAACACCAAAAAGGTTAAAAACACTCATCAATAAGCCAAAAAAAGGTTTTAGTCTCGTACAATCGACAAAAACATGGAAAACGCTCTCGGACAGACCACAGAAAGGACACTCATTTAAAACCCCCGGACTAATGATAGACAAAAAAGAGTTGGTAGCGATGGCACCGTGCAGGATCCTCCACTGGAGATCACCAGTCCGCTTCTTTATAGGAAGCTTGTAGAGGGTCCTCCACCGTGGGGTTTGTCCTCCCAGTCTGTTGGCCCACACGCTGACGGCTCTGTTCTGCAGGGTTCTTTTGTTCATGACCTTGACACAGGCCTTATACAGAGTCTTTGGGCCGGTACTGCGTAAGCTCAGCTGTGGTGTAGCGCTGGATAGCAGAGGACCACTGTCTTTTTTGAAGCCAGGATCAGATCAGGGAATGGGTCTGTTGACTCTGGCGACTTCTGTCCTGCAAAGTGAAGACGGAGAAGATGCTTCTCTTTGGTCGAAAGCTTCCCCTTCACCAAGTCTAGGAAGCGCTGTGCAACTCTGGCTGACCGGACCCCCAGCTTGGACACCACGGCCTGGGTGTTGGAAAGGTCTGGTCCAGCTGCCTCCACCAGTTGCTTCAGTGATGTCGTCTTGGATCTGCACAGCACTTCAGTCAGCCCCGGTACTGCGCTGCAAGACACATCCAGCCTGGATCCATAAACTAAAGGCTCCTCCAAAAGCCAATGCAGAGAAATGTACCTCTGTGAAGGATTTAGTTTAAACAGGGCACAAGATTTAAAAACACCCTGATAAAACTGAGGTAACCCGTTTAACTTTAAGAGACTAAAATCAGTTAAAAGCAGAGCAGCATCCAGCCCCAGGTTATTCACACGCCTGAGAATGCAGCTGGCCACGTCCCTCCATACAAGGTCAGGAGGTCCTGCCAAAAACTTTTGGAGGAACTGCAAACGAAAAGTAGCAGTTCTGCTGGCCAGGTGGACAAGGCCCTGGCCCCCCTCCTCTCTCGGTATAAACAAGACAGACTGTGGCACCCAATGCTTATCGTCCCAGAAAAAATTAATCATTTCTGATTGTATTTTCACCAGCAGACCTGGTGGTGGGTCTAGGACGATAAGCCTGTGCCACAGCTGTGACGCGACAAGATTATTCAAAACAAGTACTCTGCCTCTGTACGACATTTGGGAGTGTAGCCATCTCCACTTTGCCAACTTGTTTTTGACTTTGGCCTCTACATCATCCCAGTTCTTTTGTACAACAGTTTTATTGCCTAAATAAACACCAAGATATTTAAAACCATCTTTCCTCCAGTGAAGACCTTGAGGAAGAACCGGGAGCCCAACAGGCCATTCCCCGAGGGCTTCGCTTTTTCCCCAGTTCACTCTCGCAGCAGACAGGATGGAAAATTGTCCAGTGACCTTGGTCAACGTGCTGACGTCCTGTTGATCTTTTACAAAAACAACAATGTCGTCAGCATAAGCAGATAAAACTATATTGCTGTGAAAAAACCAGACCGTGAACACACGAGCGGATCTTCTGTAGGAGGGGTTCCAGAGAGAGTGCATAGAGCATCCCCGACAGGGCACAGCCCTGTCGAACACCTCTATACACCCCAAAAGGAGCACACAGGCTACCATTGATCCTTAGCACACTCTCAATGTTGCTGTACAGTACCTGAATCTTGGCAATAAGACCAGCGCCGAACCCAAACCTTTCCATGGTTTTCCAGAGGAAGGCGTGCTCGACGCGGTCAAATGCCTTTTCTTGATCTAATGAAATCAAGGCTGATTTTAAACCCAACGAACTGGAGACTTCCAAAACATCTCTGATTAGGTAGATGTTATCTACCATAGACCTAAGAAGAAGAAGAAGAAGAAGAGATGGGATGGAGATTTGTAGGAGGTCAGATAGATAAGGAGGGGCAAGGTTGTGGACAGCTTTGAACGTGAGAAGTAGAATTTTGAAGATGATGCGTAATTTAACTGGGAGCCAGTGGAGCTGCTGCAGGACAGGAGTGATGTGGTTATAGTAGGAGGTTTGAGTGATGACACGGGCAGCTGAGTTCTGGACCATCTGTAAGTTGTGGAGAGATTTGTTGGGGAGGCCATAGAGAAGGGAGTTGCAGTAATCGATACGGGAAGTCACAAGACTGTGTGCACATCAACTACAGTAGATAAACAATTATTTAACTTCACCCCCCAAAAAAACCATAGTATTAATAACAAAAACATCAACAATGATTGAATAGTATATAGTAATAATATTATATATTATATCCAGCAATGGTCATGTTTTATGTTTGGACAAAATGTTTTTATGCTTGTGAAATGTATGTGGGAGTAAAGTAAGTAGTTTAGTTCTTTGTGTTTGTGGCGGGCTGTGACGCTCCTGTTTGGGACGGGACCATCCAGAGGAGGGACCGGAGGGGAGGAGCCTCGTGGGGCCGTGACGTCACGTCGGGGCAGGAATGAGGGAGTGAATGTTCCGGGTCACAAACTGGACGCGAGAGGAAATTAACTCCGGGACTAGACGAGAGAGAAAAGGAAAGAAAAGAAAACAAAATAAATAAAAAAGAGAAGGGGAAACTCGCAGAATGCCACCGTCGGAAAGATGTAACCCGAGTTCTCCACGACCAGAATAGGTGTTGTTGAAAGCGGAGCGGCTCGACGAGAGACGAGGAGGAAACCCACAGGTGCCAACTCCAAAGTGGGACAAGCGACTCCCCACGAACACTACTCCGTAACCACTTCTCCACGCGCGGAGTTTCCGTGTTTTTCTATTTATTTTTTCTTCCGTTGGCCGAGTTTTGTGTTTCGCTTGTGTTTTTGGCGGTGAACTGGGGGCAATCTGTTGCATCCACCTCCCCCGCCACCACCACCACCCTTTCCCGTTTGTTTATCGCAGCTTCGTCCCCCCTCCACCGTGATGTTTCACTGCATTCCCCTGTGGCGGTGCAACCGTCACGTCGAGACGGTCGATAAGCGCCACTGCTCCCTGCTCTATGTTCCCGAAGAGATTTATCGCTACGCGCGGAGTTTGGAGGAGCTGCTGCTGGATGCCAACCAAATCAGAGACCTGCCCAAGGTAAGGGGGAAAGAAAGGGGACAGTAACTTTGCAGGATCAGCACATAAAGTGGGTGGAAATGTTCTTTAGGACTGAATCGCCCTTCACAGGTTTAACTCGAGGGATGAGCCAGCATAGATCCTAACTGACACACTTCCTACATCCAGTAATGCTCCGCAATCTCAGTGTTCCCAACCCTGGTCCTTGAGGAACACCATCCTGCATGTTTTAGTTGTTTCACTCCTCCAACACACCTGATTCAGTGATGTAAACACTGGGGTCTGCAACCTTTATGATCAAAAGAGCCATTTCTGCCTCTTCGTTCACTAAATTAAATGCGCCCAGAGCCGCAAAACTTGATACAATTGTCATGATCAACTGGTGGCCCATGGGCCACTTTAAAAGTTTGTTAAAGTGGGCTTTTCTGGCCAGTAAACGTGATACAAAACTAAAAACATCCAATGATTGTTAACATTTATTGATATTTTTACATTTTGAGACAAAGTAATAGACTGGATTCATCCATTCATCCATCTGTCTGTCCGTCCATCCATCCATCATCATTACTCGCTTCTTCTTTTTCGGGTTGAGGGGGGGTCACTGGTGCCCATATCCAGATCACAAGTCCATAAGACTGGATTCTTGTAAAATATACATATTTGTACAATTTTTTTGGACTTTTTTTTTTTCCAACTAAAACAATGAACTGTGCAGGTGTATGTGATTTATTTTTTATTGTGGATAAATTTAGTATTCTACTTTGAAGAAATAACACAAAGTTAAAGGGAGTATAATTTACTCTGTGTATTAGTACTATCCACATATTTGCAAAAGAAATGACAGGAAAACTACTAAAGCTCATCATTTTTTGTTGTGTGTGCAGTGTTTCCCCTAGTTAACTTGCCTTGGCGGGGTGCTCATCTCATCGGAGACATGTCTGAGTGCAACTTGTACCAACAGTTTTTGAGCATGGGGATGTGGGGGCTCATTCAGCACGAGAGAAGAGGCACTTTTAGCTTTTTAGCTAGACAGCTTGTATTTTGTGCCGCTAGCTTAGTGCTATGTCAGTGCCGGGTGGGTGTGTGGGGGGCAAGTTTGGTTTGGTAGGCAGGGTGCTCGGTTCTGTTGAGGGGGTGGGGCACCCCGCTTGTATAATGGTAGGGGAAACACTGGTGTGTATAACATCCGATAAAATTCAGTATTATGGTAGTTTTGGCTTGAAAGAGCCGCTGCGGAGGGAAAGAGCCGCATGTGGCTCCAGAGCCACAGGTTGCAGACCCCTGAACTAAAACATGCAGGTTGGTGTTCCTCAGGGACCAGGGTTGGGAACCCCTGGAAAGTAACTTTCCACTTTAACGGTGGTAAGGTTAAAGGGTGCATGAACAAGGCAAAGGTCAGGAAAGCGAAGTTTTCGTTCTATCCTGAAATTGAGAGAGCCTGAAGGTGAGCAAACTTTGCACAGAGTTCTCACGAGTGTAGCCACCATCGACAGGAAAAACAAGCTGTCTGAAATGGCAAGAATTGGCTCTGAGCACTTGGTTAGCAGTAAGGAAATTTTCAAGTGCAATAAATCTGCGATCTTGTCTATTTTTTTTACTTGTATGGTTGTAAACAAATGGTTTATGAGATTGCTAGGCTGGGGTCTTGAATCTTTATATAGATGAAGACCAGAGAGCACAGTGTGTGAACTTCAAGATTAGAATTGAAGCCCCAATTATTACATCTAAAGGTACATCTTTCTGTTAAATTTGTGTACAAACAACAAACACTGTTTATGCTTGTGTTCAGATTTTTGTCTGTTTTCACTCTTCACAACTTCATCCATTCTTCTTTAATTAAAATTGTTCACAAATTTTTTATGACCTTAATTCCTGCATAGTGCTTTTCTTGTAAACTAAATAATCAACAATGTGACCACCGGGAGCAAGTGCAATGCATCATATTTTGTCTTTGTCCACTTCGATCAGTCCCAATAACTGTAATCTTTCATTTCATTCCTTTTCAACATCACACCATTTAATGTCTCTGTAATGTCTTTTACCATTTGAAGAAGCCACAGTTAACGAAAATTTAGTAAAAATTTTGAAAAATCCCATTGTTAACGCACAAGTATGATAAAGATGTCGGTTTTCCAGTATGACTTGTTTCCTAGTCCAGGACTCAGAACTAGTGTCCTGGAGACTTTTAAAAAGGAACATAAAGGAACGTAAAGCTGACTGACAAGAATTAAGAGAAATACCAGTACAGTATTATAGATGTGATGTTTGCTTAAAGGAGGTCATAAGTCTGAACCCAAACCTGAACTACATGTATATATCAAATGGTGTACCGTAGTTTGAAATACTTTACTCCTCTAGTTTTCTAGATATAATGATGTGCAGTTCTGAAATGCAGGTCCACCATATTCCTCCATGTAAACAAAGCACTTTGCTGAATTTGTTGAAAACCAATTGAAAACTTGTCATGTGACTGAACAGCATTGGGTTGGCTGTGGTTCCCAACCCTTGTCCTTGAGGAACACTGTCCTGCATGTTTTAGTTGTTCTCCCACTCCAACACACCTGATTCAGTGATTTAATTACTTCAAGTTCTGCTAAAGCCCGTTAATCACCAATTCATTCAAATCAGGTGTGTCAATGCAGGGAAACAACTAAAACATGCAGGATGGTGTTCCTCAAGGACCAGTGTTGGGTACCACTGTAGTCTGTGCAGGTAAATGAATATGACAAAATTGGACAAGCGTAGAATCTAAGTTGTTTAGGTGGAAATATAAAAGTGCATGTGCTCATTGACTCTGTGTTTGAACAACCCCATGGGGCCCTCTATATTTTCAAAACTGGATTTACGGAATGCACACCATTTGGTACGTGTAAAAGAGGGAGACGAACGGAAGACCGCTTTTAAGACACCATTAGGCCGTTTTGAATATCGGGTCACTTCTAGACCAGTAAATTTCCTTTTCGGCTTAACCTTTCTTTTTATTTTCACACTTTACTCAGTAGAGTAAAGTAACATAAATACGTACAATAAATACATTAGAGCAGGTAGTCCCCGATTTACGAGCGAGATCCGTCACAACGAGGCGCTCGTAAACCGGAAATCTCGTAATTTGGAACGGCCGCCATTTCGCTCGTAAATCCGGAAATCCGCTCGTAAATTGGAACGGTTTTCGCTAGCGCACCTAAAAACACTCTATTTTCATCTAAAAACTACTTTTGAGTGCATAAAAATGATCGGAAACGTGTGTTTATATGCTTAACTTGCTAACTGAAGTGAAAAAACACATGAAAACTCAGTATTTTTTTCGTTTTTTCCAAAAATGTGCAGCTCGTAAGTCTGGAACCTCGCAGATCAGAGCGCTCGTAAATCGGGGACTACCTGTATTTGACTTCTCAATTCCAAATGGTTCTTCCTTGAGAATTTGTAGAGTTAGTGAGGTGAAATTTTTGGGTGTTATTATTGATAAGAAATTAACATGAGACCTCACATAAACAATTTGAGAACAAAAATATCTAGATCGATAGCAGTTCTGTATAAAGTAAGAGAGTTATTCACTGATAAAGCAATGTTTATGTTGTAAAATGCAATAGTTGTTCCTTATTTGGTTTATTGTATTGAAGTCTGGGGTAAAGCGTGTAAAACTTTAACTAATCCTTTGATCATTTTACAGAAAAAAGCTGTACGAATTATTATGAAGAAAACTAGATATCCGTCAACTACCGGTACTTTATTTTATCAACTGAAAACTTTGAAGTTCTATGATTTGGTTAATTATAACATTTTGTTGCTTATGCATAAGGCACATAAAGGCATGTTGCCTGTCAATATTCAAACAAATTTTGTTAAAAGAGAGTGTATATTTTCTTAAAGGAATTTAGATCTTTGTGAAGTCTTATTTTAGTACAAGTTTGAAGGAACGATCCACAATAATTCAGGGAATAGGATTGTGGATTCAGAATCAGTTTATTATTGCCATTGTCAAAGAATAAAATTCACTGACTAGGAACTTGCTTTGGCATAAAGGTGCAATAAAAAAGTGTTTGGAAGATACAGTTAAAAATGCCGGATCACTGCTTTACATTTAAGAGACTGATAAAGACGAGTTTCTTGGAAGAATATGGAAATCGTTAATTTACTTAATTTGTTGTCTGATTTGATTAAGATGTTTGAGTTTTTATGTTTTTAATTTAGCTAGATTGTTATTGTCTTCGTGAATTACATTTTTTATATATAATTTGATTTACATTAGAATTAAGTAAAAAGGGGCAGTTTTCATAAGACTAGTTCTTCTTCTGCTACCTTTCATTTTATTTTATTTACATTTTTTTTGATTGTATTGTATGTATAATTGTCATGTTTTAAATGAAATGAATAAATTTCCCCCCAAAAATGTTGCCATTGTAGACACATTTTCAGTCACTTAGGCTGTTTCCAAAGATAAACAAACACGTGGTAGTTGGCAGGCAATCACAAATTTTGCTCAGAAATTTTTAATTTATTTGCACATTAAGTGTCATGATGAGAAATTGATTTTTTTAATGTTTTTTTTTACTGTCTTCGTGGCGTTT
>JBBPBX010008458.1:15466-25913 GCA_038048925.1 Garcialebias charrua | reverse complement strand
CAGACAGTAGTTAGGAAGTTCACTTAACATGTTTACTATTATGTTTATGAAAAAGAAAAAATAGAAATGGTGAAAAGAAAAGGCATAGATTTATTTGCTTTATTATAATCTCTGCTTTAAATAAATCTGACATTGTTTATTATAAAACAGATAAGATTTATTGCTTCCATTTGTTGGAAAATACTTGAGAAGATATTAAAAAAATAATTGCGTTTTAAATCGCAATTGCAATTTATAGAAAAAAAAATTGCAATTAGATTATTTTCCAAAATCGTTCAGCCCTACTGGTATACATTTTTGGGAAAGAGTTGTTTTCTGAACCTAGAAATTGGGTCATCATTTGAATAGCCATAAGCCTACCCTGGGCGACGACTTTTACCCTTCTCTTAATAACCCTTCTCTTAATAACAGGTTATTAACGGGTCTCTCTTGTAAATGAGTCCTCAAGGTTCAATATGTTGTTTTTCTGAGCTTTATTTTCACCCGGAGTATGGTTTGGCTTATGCTTTTATTTGAAACTTTCTCAAGCTTTTCCAGCCTCACTGGTTAAGTTGCAGAAAGTGTTTTTCGTTCAGCTTTTCAAGATGGTAAAGTCATTTCAGGGATTCACTGTAACCTTCAAAGACAAGGGGTACAATTGGTAATTTATTGGGTTCACACCTGTTCCAGAAAAGTAGACAAATTTATGAAAAAAGGTCTACCAGTAGTCTACTTTTGACCTCGTAACTTGTGTCAAGTGGAAAGCTTGTTTGGCTTGTTTTGTGTTTTTGCCACTTGTGAAGTTCAGTCAAGTGGTTCTAAAAGTATTACCGGTAATGACTCAGTTTGCAGAAGGCCATCAAAGAAAGACATGAAAAGTGACAAATAAAATAAAACAATGGGGCAATGCTTTTACAGCTTCAATCCTGAATGGAGATAAATTGTGGAACATAAATGAATGTGCTACATTGCTTACCGGTACTTTGTATGCTGAAGAAAAGCACAGGAACAAGTGTTCTGACCGAAAATAAAGACGGCATTAAGCGTTCTGTTGTCACGCTCAAGCATTTGTTTGTGCTCGTGTTTTCTAACGAAGTCATAGTGAATCGATGACCTGAATATTGAAGTACAGACAAAATCAACACACAGAATAAAAACATTATCCTTGTCAGACTATACACATTTTTCCCACTGTTTACTCACACAAGGGTGTGACTAGCAGGTGTTCTTGTGACGGCACATCCACATTTACGAGATGTTAGTTTAATTTTTTACTCTGAAACTATTCAAAGCACCTTTATATGATGGGGGAGCATTATGTTAATGTCAAGAAGATAAACTTTTATTGTCCCTTTGGAATGTAACTTATATGATCAGTGTTTGCTGAGTGAGCCCAAGAAGGGGAGAAACCTCTCTCTGCGATCGCATCAGCGTGGTTTAACGTATACACGTTGACTGCTAGCTTAAGAACTGTGATGCAACCGAGCCTTGACGTAGTAACATGCCTCAAGTCAATCATTCCCACCAGCAGGCAGATAAAAACACGTACAAGGTAGTTGTGATGGCAAGATGAAACAGCAAAGGTGTGTTTCACTGCAACAAGATGAGGCAAGTTGGACCTGAGCAGATAGTACCCGGTTGATCTTTCATTTGATTTGGTATGTCAGTAGTGCTTGTTAACACTCAAATTAAGACGCTGATTATAATGAATTGACACACATGCAAAACTAACTGGTTGCTGCTTGCAAGTTAAACCAGTTTATAAATGAATGCAGTTTCCGCTGTTTCCAGTTCACCTGAAACTCTAAGACAAAGACGTTTCAATGACTAATTGAAATGGCTTTAAATACTTTTAAAGGTGCAACAAGTATTTGCTCAAACAGAGATTGTTGTGTTCTGACACAGTTTTAAGATTGATAGATTTGGGCATTTTTAGGTGGTTAAATAGAAGCCTAACAGGACTATAGTAGTCCCTCACTTATCATGGGAGTTACGTTCCAGACAACCCCGCGATAGGTGAAAATATGTGAAGTGGGGATGTTCTATTATATATATTTTAAAGCTTTATAAACCCTTCCCAAACTCTTGCAATGCTTTTAACAATGTTCAAAACCCTTAAACCTATGTAATCTAAACAACATACATATATGTATGATGATGTATGCTGAGGCGTCTGTCTAAGCTGAAGCCCATATTATCCAAAAAGCACCTGGAGACAGTGATTCACGCATTCATTACATCTAGGCTTGATTACTGCAATTCACTTCTGTTTGGCGTCAGTCAAGCCACCATTGCACGATTACAACTGGTTCAGAACGCAGCTGCCCGATTTTTAACCAGCACACGCAAAAGAGAGCACATTACACCAGTCTTGGCCTCCCTTCACTGGCTACCGGTTCATCTTCGAATCCAATTCAAAATTCTCATGTATGTCTACAAATCGCTGAACAGTCTCGCCCCCGCCTATCTCTCGGATCTGATACACCCATATGTCCCTCCACGTGCTTTGAGGTCAGAGGATCAGGTACTCTTAATAGTTCCAGAAACTCGCCTTAAGCGCAGGGGTGACAGGGCGTTCTCTGTAGCAGGCCCAAGACTCTGGAACGAGTTACCGCTGCTCATCAAACAGGCCCCCTCCCTCTCAGTTTTCAAATCCCGGTTAAAAACTCACTACTACTCCATCGCTTTCAATGCCAGCTGATTTGTATTGGATCGTTTGATTTATGATCTGCAATGTTTTTATGTTTTTCGTGTTGTACTTCATTGTCTGTGTTGCCTGTTGCGTGTTTGTTTGTCCAGCACTTTGGTGTGGACTTGTTCCTGTTTAAAGTGCTTTATAAATAAAATGGTATGGTATGTACTGTACAGTACTGCAAAATTTTACATGGGTATCCACTAGGGTTGGGCATCGTTTGAATTTGACCGATTCCGATTCCTCATTTCAATTCCGATTCCTTTCGATTCCCGATTCTTTTTGTAGGCGGGGTTAAAAAAAGACACGTCAATTAAATTCAGTTCAGTTTATTTATACTGTATAGCGCCAAGTCACAAAAGAAGTCCTCTCAGGGCACTGAACAGAAACAATCAAATATAAAAATAATAAGTTAACAGAAACTTTCATATAAAATAATTTAACACTATTTATCTGAGGAGACTGCTTTGAGTTTAACTCCATCATGTTATAAAAGAGCTACAGTAGTTAGCCAGAGCTCCTTCAGGATGAAATAATTTGAACTTCTATTTGCATTTTAATGCTAAGAACTTTTTCCTTTTTGTTAAATTTACTATGCATTTCTCACAGGGCTATTTTCAATCAGTATATAAATATCAAACTTATGAACTTCAATATGTTATGAGTTTTCTTTTCGCATGGGGTACACTTTTACAAGAGAGCTTTATGTTTGAAAACCTCATGGAAACACATTTCCACATGTCCAGTGTGTGATGCTGCAGCCATGTTACTGAGCTCTCAGTGATGAGCTAACCTGCTGCAGAATAATAAATATTATTGTTATTATTATTGTTATTATTGTTATTATTATTATTATTATTATTATTATTATTATTATTATTATTATTATTATTATTATTATTATTATTATTATTATTATTAATAATAATAATAATAATATGTTGTTGTTGTTGTTGTTGTTGTTGTTGTTGTTGTTGTTGTTGTTGTTGTTGTAAAAAGAGAAACTTGTACAATCTAGTCCAGGTTAGCAGCAGGTACAGTATAAAATCAGAAACTGTTCTTGTTTAGGAAAATGATCATATCTGATGTGATCTGATATGATCATATCTGCTTCTCAAGCAGTATGTGTGAGTGTTCTGGACACTCCTGCAGTGGACAACATGTTTGCTGGGTGTGGAAGAATCTTGAACACAAATATGAGAATGCAAGATCTGACAGCAAAGGATAAGTCTTGTGTTGGTTCCACCACCAGCAGCAGGGTCCTCAGACAGAACAGCTGGTGGAATGTCCTGGTCCATCTGCAACCCTCTCCATTTGTTTCTTCATGGACATGAAGCTGTGACATTACCGTATTTTTCGGTGTATAAGTCGCACCCTTTTATGTTTTTTTCAAGGCCTGCGACCTATACACCGGTGCGACCTATTTATGGATTTTTTTCATATTTTTAGACCAATTTTTGGCTGAGTTATGGCCCTTTTTCCCTGTTGCATAAAATAGTGCAGTACCAGTTTCGGCCGCTATGATCGCTAAAGAGGCCTGTACCGGTATTCTGCTTTATTTACAGATTTATTTGGGTGTAGCGGTAACTGTCAAAGTGCATTCCAATCAGCTGCACCTCCAGATGCTGCATCTTTCAGCTCACAGTCAGCTGCACCTCCAGATGCTGCATCTTTCAGCTCACAGTCAGCTGCACCTCCAGATGTTGCATATTTCAGCTCACAGTCAGCTGCACCTCCAGATGTTGCATATTTCAGCTCACAGTCAGCTGCACCTCCAGATGTTGCATATTTCAGCTCACAGTCAGCTGCACCTCCAGATGTTGCATCTTTCAGCTCACAGTCAGCTGCACCTCCAGATGCTGCATCTTTCAGCTCACAGTCAGCTGCACCTCCAGATGTTGCATATTTCAGCTCACAGTCAGCTGCACCTCCAGATGTTGCATATTTCAGCTCACAGTCAGCTGCACCTCCAGATGTTGCATATTTCAGCTCACAGTCAGCTGCACCTCCAGATGCTGCATCTTTCAGCTCACAGTCAGCTGCACCTCCAGATGTTGCATATTTCAGCTCACAGTCAGCTGCACCTCCAGATGTTGCATATTTCAGCTCACAGTCAGCTGCACCTCCAGATGCTGCATCTTTCAGCTCACAGTCAGCTGCACCTCCAGATGTTGCATATTTCAGCTCACAGTCAGCTGCACCTCCAGATGTTGCATATTTCAGCTCACAGTCAGCTGCACCTCCAGATGCTGCATCTTTCAGCTCACAGTCAGCTGCACCTCCAGATGTTGCATATTTCAGCTCACAGTCAGCTGCACCTCCAGATGTTGCATATTTCAGCTCACAGTCAGCTGCACCTCCAGATGCTGCATCTTTCAGCTCACAGTCAGCTGCACCTCCAGATGTTGCATATTTCAGCTCACAGTCAGCTGCACCTCCAGATGTTGCATATTTCAGCTCACAGTCAGCTGCACCTCCAGATGCTGCATCTTTCAGCTCACAGTCAGCTGCACCTCCAGATGTTGCATATTTCAGCTCACAGTCAGCTGCACCTCCAGATGTTGCATATTTCAGCTCACAGTCAGCTGCACCTCCAGATGCTGCATCTTTCAGCTCACAGTCAGCTGCACCTCCAGATGTTGCATATTTCAGCTCACAGTCAGCTGCACCTCCAGATGCTGCATCTTTCAGCTCACAGTCAGCTGCACCTCCAGATGTTGCATATTTCAGCTCACAGTCAGCTGCACCTCCAGATGTTGCATATTTCAGCTCACAGTCAGCTGCACCTCCAGATGTTGCATATTTCAGCTCACAGTCAGCTGCACCTCCAGATGTTGCATATTTCAGCTCACAGTCAGCTGCACCTCCAGATGTTGCATATTTCAGCTCACAGTCAGCTCCACCTCCAGATGCTCCAGATGCTGCAGCTATCCTGGTTTCCACAGCAACTGCAACTCTGAGCAGATCACCTTCAGCTGCAACTGATTTGTCATTTATTAACAAAAATTAAAGTGAGACACAGTCTTACAAAAAAGGCAGCCAACAAACATTTTTTTAGGAGTCTGTAGTTTAATTTTAATGATGTTGGTGGTATTTACATTTTGAAATAAGCTGATTTGTAATAATTTATTGACAAAAATTAAAGTGAGACACAGTCTTACAAAAATGGCAGCTAACAAATGTACCGTAGGTGCGACCTATACACCGGTGCGACCGGTGCGACCTATACACCGGTGCGACCTATACACCGGTGCGACCTATTTATGGATTTTTCCAGTTTATTGATAAATATTGGGCACTGCGACCTATACACCGGTGCGACCTATACACCGGTGCGACCTATACACCGGTGCAACCTATTTATGGATTTTTCCAGTTTATTGATAAATATTGGGCACTGCGACCTATACACAGGTGCGACCTATACAACAGAAAATACGGTACGTTGTGCCTCTTCCTCAGCTAAAAGCTCCTCCAGTAGAGACTTTCTGGACAGACTGCAGGGAGTTTCTGGACAGACTGCAGGGAGGTGGTTCCTAAACAACCTAACAGGTTCATCAGTATTATCAGTAAAAAGAGATTATTAAATCATTATTGAGATTGAGAATGTATATAATTTCATCATACACTTACACTCTCCTCCTCATCCTGCACTCCCTCATTCTCAGGCCTTCTCTCAGACTGCATGGTGACCCCATAATCTCCACAGTCTTCCTCTGTTGACCACAAAGAACATTACTAGTATTTAGATTTAGATTTTAATAGCAGAAAAGGACAGTTGTGCATGAATGACATTTCATCTGCTCAATCAGCTTTCTCTGGATCTGCTTCCAGACACATCATCCATCTTCTGTTTTAAGAGCAGAGCAGCTCTTCTCCACCTTATAACGAGATGATTATCTTATTTGACAAGTGGTCCATGGTAGGTGGTGTGTACTTGGGTTGATTGTTTTCATCATGTCCCTGTAAATCTAATGTCACTGTTACTGTAACGTTAGCTTAGCATGGACAATTACTGTATTAGCTCTGTTGTTATTGCCTAACTAACCTAAATGTTGGCGATTCCACATCTGAAAAGGGATGCAACCTTTTCACAACATATGCAGTAACCGTTCTGTGGCATTCTTCATTCAGTTGCACCAACGTATTTCCCTTGGACGCTGTGGTGAACACCGTGGAACCTGGCTAACATTAGCCATTTCAGGTTGTTTGTCTAAGAAAAAATACAAGCTAACGTTAGCATGGTGTTTGCATTTGAGTTGACCTACCGTTTTAAGTTGAGTATAACTTGTTAGCTGCCTTATTGTTGGTATGAGACGTAGTTTATAGTTTTATTTACCTGATGGAGCCGGAGAAGAGGCAGCGAAAACAGTCCGGCGGAGCACCACTCTAATACTTCTGAGGGTCGGACCCGGAGGAAGCAAAAATAATCCAGCGGAGCGCGTCAAAGACGGGCCACTTTTTTACTTCTCCACCCTCCTTTGCACAATATCAAATTATAGCAAGTGCTGCACTGAGCTGACTGGTCATTTTATTAAAGTTAAGCCACACTTTTGACCATGGCTGCTCACTTTCCATGTTTGGGACACTTCCGGTGGATTCTTCTTCCTTGGTTTTCGGCGGGCGACTTCTTCTTCATTGGTGTTCGGCGGGCTTCAACTTCCATTTGGCGGACTAGGCATCGAAAATAGGAATCGAAAATAAATATTTCGAATGACTCTGGGAAAACCGGACAGTTAGTCCCGATTCCAAACGATTCTTGATCCTCGATGCCCAACCCTAGTATCCACCAGTGAAGATACTACAACTTGAAGGATGAGTTCAGCTTCAGGATTATCTGCCAGTTCTGTGAGTTTAATAGATCGTTACTTGTTCTGACTTTGCTTTGCAAATCTGTTTTGACTTCATTGGTTTCTCTGCTAGTGTCTGCTCCCTCCATTGCTGCTCTTTGAATTTCAGCAGAAAGCATCAGCCATAAGCACTGTTGGCTTCTGGGCCGTGTAGTTCTTTTGACTTGCGTTATAATGGAGGCTTAACATATTAAAATCTCTTATTGCTTAAAATATGAAAGAAAGGTAGGCTAAGGTACGGTAATAAAAAAAGTCATTTTGAGGCTGTTTATAAGAAGGAAAAGGGAGATTGGCAGCTGGTTTTTGTCATTTAAACTTTGTTGAAGTTGCACACAGTGATGGTGGAGATAGAGAGGAGGAACAATGTCCTGTTTTAGACAGGAAGCAGCAGAGATTATGACCCGTGCAAAGTGGTAAAAAATGTGCTGCTGCATGTCAGAACAGGACACTGGTGGTCAAACCGACGGTGTCCCATGTGATCTACAGGATGAAGTGTCCTGAAGGTAGTGCAAGTTGTTCAGCGTCTGACACATGCTTGGGACGGTTTTAACTCCAGCACAGGCTGTGATATATAATACTGTATGCATGTGTGCACGTAGTCTTACTTGTAACCTTACTGTGAAATGTGTATTTAACTGTGTAAATCACCAAACATTGATGTTCCCTACTAAAGCCTGTTTCTCATTAAAGTTGTTGCCTGGTGGTCAATTGGAAGTTTTGGTGATTGTGTGAGTTTTCCCTCAACAACAATAAATATTACATAAGTTTAACATATTTCCTGTCCCAAGTTGAAGCAAAATAAACTAACTACGTAACTGTAAAGCTCACTGCACAAATATACTCCTTGCTCGTCTTGAGCTTAAGCAAACAGAGCTGAAGGTGAAACCGACGATGCAAACACTGACTCAGGGTTTGAGAAAATGGTTTGTGCGTTCCTGACGGGGCCTGTTTTTTTTTTTTTTGTCTCACATGCTTCATTGTTTGGGGCGAGGTGCGGGTGACACTAAAAGGAAGAACAGGTTTGCTGTCAGAACGCAGGAATCTCAAAGAGCAACACTGTTTTGAAGCTAACAGCTGATGAGACCAGAGGAGCTAATCAGGCATTTCTTCTGGTTGTACGTCCATTTAGTGTCTGCCACGTCCTGAAGCAGCAGATCTGATCTGATATGTCCCACTCAGAATCTGTTTTCTGGAAAGGTTTTACTGTTGGACAAGAAACGCGTCCTGAACCTTTCGGTAGATCGACTAGTTTAGCAGACAGTCACTGAGTCCATGATGTTTTTGCATAAAATGTGAAAGTGTAATTAAAGTGGATCAAATTCAAAAGCCCAAACAAACAGCATACAGGTTTCTCTGAAACGATGGCTTAGAGGCGGTTTAAGTTGTCGTAAGATGTTGGAATGGCATGCAGTCTGCAACAGGGTGGAGTTTGGCTTTTGGACCCAGGCTTTATTTTTTGTGCACATGTTATAACTGTATGTGAAAATGGCTCACGCATAATGAGAAATATTCCACACCTTGTTGACAGTAAGAAAATATATGTTGGTTGTTCCGCTCAGTTTTCTTGCACACTTGTGCTTTTGTTTTCATATAACAAAGCAGTCAGTTCAGCAGGAAGCAGTGAAAAATACTGGGGAAATGGTTAAATCATATTATAAATATCTATAGAAATGGGATCAAGTTTTTATTTATTTATTTAATAAGCTGTCTGTGCACCAGGCAAACAAAATACCAAAAGAGGAACAGTGGACTAGTTTCCTCCTTGAATTATACTGCAACTGTTTTTATTATTTTGGTATCAGCCGTTATAACCCTTTCTCAACTTAGTAATAAACTATTTATCTAAAGGCTTTAAAAAAAGTTAAATTATTCAGAGTGCCCAACATGTGGTAAAACATAAAATACATTAGTGCATGAAAAAAAGAATACCGGTAACCTTTTTATTTTATTTTTCATTCATTCAACCTTTATTTAAACAGATAAGTCACATTGAGCCTCAAAGACTCATTTACAAGTGAAACCTGTTGGGCAGACAAGAAAAGTGGTGAAAAATAACAAATAGGGTTTGGAGACAAAAAAAATCCTAACACATTTTTGACCTCGGTTTGAAGGTCAAAAATGTGGTAATGAAAAAAATCTTGCACACAAGCACATAATGATGCCGACATTACGCAGAGTGGGGTCAGGGGGTGGAGTACTCAAAGGCGGTGAGCAGCCAGCCCGCAGAGGCACTGCAGAGTTCAGATAAAAAACACTCAGTTCATATACAGTAGTTCCCTCTGGAGATCTGTGCACACTCGGGTGGGGGCTGCCGAGGATGGCCAGAGGCGAATCCAGAGTCCTGAAATGATGATAGAATGTTTACTCAGCTGGGCTCTTCTGAAAAGTCAGTGGGATTCCTAAGTAGGAGGGTGGAGAGCGTCAGGTTTACAAAACTTCTACAGGCGTGTTGAGATAAGACGACCTGTCAAGGCCAGTCAGTGAGCCAAATGTCAGATAAACACTATTGTTTTGGGAACAGGCAGAACTTTAATGACATCTACCTTCAGTCTGTGTCGGTCCACTCGCTTCCGAAATGTCCAAATTAAAATGACCACACCAATGCAATGTGCCTGAGAAAATCCCTGAGATCTAATCCATTCAGCCAAAAGTCTGATTTCTCGAGACATGAACCAAGCCATCATGTAAGGCAGGCAGCCTGATCAACCAGCCGAATCCAAAAAGCAGGAACCAGTTATCATAAATCCAATGAAATATGCGTCCTTAAGATCCACAGATGACAGCGGAGATAGACACGTCATCAAGTCTTCCAAGTTGATCAGATATCCAGCTGTGTGCATGCCAACAGGGCAAATCGGCTCGCCTACAGCCTGTCTTCTTGTTGAAGAAATGTTATCAGTTGTGATGAGGGACCAACTGACCAAAT
>JBBPBX010008458.1:0-14313 GCA_038048925.1 Garcialebias charrua | reverse complement strand
TTTTATCTGAAGTTGGGATTGTAGTGGTCACTTTTATCTGAAGGCGGGATTGTATTCGTCACTTTTATCAGAAGTTGGGATTGTAGTGGTCACTTTTATCTGAAGGCGAGATTGTATTGGTCACTTTTATCAGAAGTCTGTCAACAACAGTGATTTTTGTGCCTTCCAGTCTGCAGCTGGCAGTCAGCACACACACACACATTCTTAGGGGGAAGGGTAGGACACAACTCAAACTAAATATACAGTAATGCTGACTACTTATAAAACACACACATTAGTAGAACACTAAGTGACTAATTAGTGTAACTGGACATTAATTTACATTAAAGATCATAGGCTACACTACACACATAGATTAGAGCTGTTCTGATACTTTCTTACTGAGCAAACATGCAGAACAAAAGGGCTGACTTTCAGTAGACTTCTACACCAGCCATATATCTCCAAGGTCGTATAACTGACAAACAAGAGATGCAACAGGTCTCTTATCAATGCCTTAAGCCAATCAGAGGCCATGAGAGACACAAACTGCATCGTGATATCCCCAAACTACACAGATTTGAGCAGCATTCTTTGAGAACCTCGCCGCGGACAGGTCTGTGTTTGCTCACAAATTCTCTGTGCTCAAAGAATTGTTTTATTCATGCTGTACCTCTGTTAACCTGTAAACCTGTGTCTGTTCAATAAATCTTTATTATTTTATAAGAGAGACTGGTCATTGAACACCGTTGAGAAACCTCTTCAGCTTGGTGACCCTCAACGTCTGGCCTTGTCTCTTTCTCTGATTTGGAGGGTGTGACGTGGACTGCTCTTCAACTGTGCTGCAGTGGAGCTCTGTGACACGACAAACTCAGGTGAGTCGACCATGTATTACACAAAACCGACAATTTGGCCACCGTCCCAAATTCAACTGCGCACAGACGAAGCCCAGTCTCGTGATGAAGTCTGGTTCTTCAAGTTAAAGTTAATTATACAAATTTGGTTTGATCTGACGACACAGGTTTCAGTTTGAACAGACGTTTGTTTGTGTGCGGGACGGTCCCCGCCGCTCTGTCTCGGGCCGAGCTGCGTGCTCGTGGGTGGGGCGCATGCTCGTGGGTTTTTCCTTCGTGTGTGTGTCGTTGTGGGTTGTTCGTGTTTCAGTTACTTGTTTTTTGGGGGGTCAAACGTCTTCGATTGGGTCGTGGGTTTCGCTGCCGCTGGTTTCGTTCGGACGGTTTCCCTCTGCTCGTTGCCAGAGGGGGGAGACGTTCGCTCGTCAGCCCGTGTTCATTGTTCGTTTCCGGGTGCGCTCGCTTCAATCAAAGTGGCTGGACTCGCGGAGACGTTCTGTTTGCACGTACCACGTTAGGGAAGTTCCCGGCTTCCTGTGACGTCACTGCGTGAGTGATCGCTCCGTGCCGCTTGTTTTTGGTTGTCGAGCGTCCTGTTGCCCGGTCTGTCGCAGGACGGACCGGATGCCACTGGGGTGAGTGAGGCCTCCGTGAAGCGGTGTATCGCAGGGATACATCACCGTCACGTGGTAGGAACGTCTTTCGGATGTACCCTACGGCGACCTTGCTACTCGCCGTGGTGGAATTCGCACTGGTGGCGTGACCCTTTGTGGTCTAAGGGGGGAGCCCGCCTGTTCTTTGAATACGACGGTGCTGATTAGTTTTTGAGTTTCGGCCGTTTTGCATGCTTCTGTTCTTGTTTCTTTTGTTTTTTCGTGTTTAATTAATGTCAAAGGGGGGAATCTTTGTATATATACACATTTTCAGTGTTTTTAATTGTCATTAATTGTTTGTGTCGACTCAGAGAGTGTGAAGTGAAGTTTTCTTTCTTTTCAGTTGTGAATGGTGCTGCCATATTTTGCTTGGACGCCAGGTGGCGGTGTTGTCTAACAGGGTGGCAAGTCTGATCACAGTGGTTTTTCCTCAGGCTTGTCCCTATGTTTTTCTAACTCAGCTCATCTGTGAGTGTTTGTGGAATAAAACATTTTGGGGGAATGAGTTGCTTGGAGGCAGATATGGCACACATGTAGGATAAAAAGGACCAGGAACAAGGAACCATTCGTGAACTCTTGCTTAGGATCCAAGCGGAAATCAGATTTTTACAAACCGTAAATACAACAAGGTGTAAAAAATGGGAGAGACTATTATCAAAAATTGTTGAGGAAGCAGACGGATCAACAGAAAATTTAGCTCATTTAGTCCTGACCAGAGTTATACAACACAAACAACAGCTCAATGAAATTGGAACAGAACTGGCTAATTGTAAAACATTTGCAGACTATCAACAGTTAATTAAGAAATATAATGAACAGTTAAAACAAGTTGAAATGCATGAACAATTATGGTTAATGACGGAAAGTGTACAGGAATTAGGAAACACAGAAAACAGTTCACTTTTAAAAGATTCAAAGCAGTAGGTGGTGGAAAAAGAGCAGTCAGACATCGCCACCTACAGGAGGTTGAAACAAGTTGCAGGGGCTGAGATGGAGTTGAGAAAGTGAGATAGAGATAGAGAGGATGTTGTGTCAGAAGACAGTAAACAGGAAGTTGAGAGACAGAAGAAAGGAATCAGTAAGTACAGACAGGGGACATGTGGAGATGTTGAGATGAAGGGCAGGGGGAAGTGACAGAAAGGACTTGGAGGTGACAGAGAAATGGCCAGGAATGTGGAATAATATGAAAAATATTCACATTGGGGATGATGTTGAGATGAAGGTGAACACGAGAGTGAACAGCAAGTGAAGACAGAAAAGAGCAAGCAGGAAGTTGAGACAGGAGAAAATTAAAGGGAAGTTGACACAGAGAAGAGCACAGGAAAGTTGGGACGAAGACAGGAGTCAGGAAGTAGAGACGAACACGAAAGTTCTGGAAGGCAGGAGACGACGTTGCTGAGATGGATGTGGGACAATTTTGGGTTTAGGTTAAATTGACTTTAAATTAGATGTAAAAAAAAAATTTGAACCGTTGTACAGACCAGATCCAACGAGATGGGTTTTCTGGGAGACAAATGCCGAAAGAGACCGGACAGATATAGGTTTTGAATTTTGGTCTAGTAATATATTGGCGTTATTATTTAGACTATTTTCTTTTTTTCTTCCACAGCCTGACAGCACACAGTTGGTGGAGGGGGAGCATGAGACAGGCAGACCTCTTTCTTACAGAACACATAATGTAATTTTTCATGAGCTAGGATTCAGTCAAATAAATGTAACACCTGCGTTTGGTGTCAGGGGATTGGGGTTATCGGTTATGGTTCAATTGAATTTGAATGCATAAAGTTGACACCGACACGGTTCCTTGTGACTCCGCGAGCGACAGTTGACAGCCATGTTGAAAGACAAAGACAGTTAAAGGGGCAAAAAGTAAAGAACTGTCATTCAAACAACAGAATGTCCATGAACTTCCTCAGCCGCATTTCCAAGGCAGAGACTTTGACCAAAGAACTGTCCAAGACACGAACAGATGTCACCATCACCATCAAACACAAAGTGAAATCAAGTGAAGTCAGGGCTTGGGGCACCCTGCACGGCTACCAGAACGAGGTTGCTGGTCACTGAAGCTGACAAAGGCTGAACTATGAACGAGTTTGCACAAGCAGAACGAGAGCACGTGAAACAGCTGTCTGGAGTCACCCATTCCAACAATCAGTGAAGGTGTCGGCCTACCATTCGAACAGGTTGAATCGGACGTGAGCCTCAGTCTCAGGATCCAAACGTGAAGTGCATTGTTTGATACACATAAGGGCAGGTAGGACATGCCTCCGCATGTCACATAATTATTAGGTTAATACTGATTTGTGGGCTCTGTTTGTCGAGTTCTCCCCGTTCCAGAAGGCTCTGAAATGAAATAATAAGGCTCTCATCCTGAGACCTAAAGCAAAATGAGATTTATGAATATGTTCACAGGAAAAATTGGTGTCACCACAATTATTCACATTGGGCTTTAAAAGTTAGATAATTAATGGCATTTCTCCTCGAGGTAATGCATTTCCAGGAGTCTGGTGGGGTAAAACGGATGAGTTGGAATTCAAGACTATAGCTAAGCCGCATAAATTGGATCGTTAATCAGTTCAGACAGGATCAATAAAGTAGGAACAAGCTTTCAAAGATGAGGAGAGCACAAGTTGATGACAAGAGGAGAACAAAGTTGCAGGATGAACAAATACATGAGGCGCACGTGGTGGTCGGTGAGGAAAGTGGTTTCAGTGGACAAGAGAGGGTTTTGGACAGCAAAGGGAAAAATGACACATGAAGCAGACGTGAGAAATGGTAACACAGCCTTAACATTACGACACACAGACACGTACTAAACATCAAGATTAAACTGTCAAGCTGATTTGAAAGCAAAAACATCTGGATACATTAATTGGAACTAAAATGTGGTCGTAACACCAGAAGACAGGGGCGGCTCCTGAAGAGAGACACAGGGAATCGAACCATAGGGCTGAAGTGGGGCAGGATGGATTGTGAATTCATCCAGAATATGGAAGAGAAGAGGATTTTGAGGAGCAACCAGGACTCGCGCATGTGGGTGCACACCAGATGAAGAGAAGTGTCATCAGCTGGTGGCACACACACATTTAGATTCTCTGATCAGAACATTTGTGCACGAATGCGCCGTGCGTTCATTGCGTAAGGCTCAACAGACGAGGAGGTCGCGTGAACAAGGAAAATTTCCGACCGTGATGACACCAGGTCATGAGATAATAATTGGTTGCACCGACATGCTCGAACCGGTAAAAGATTTCAGAAATTTACTGGTTGGCGTTGCCGCACTCACCGGCTGACCAGAGGCATAACAAAAAAAGAAAAAAAGAGAAGACAACAAACCGGTCCTAAAATTTTTAATCAATTGTTACATTCCATGTCATGGTTTTCCTGTAAAAATCAGATCAGATAATGGTACACATTTCAAAAATGTAGATCTAGTGAATGTTGGAAATAATTTAAGCCTCAAACGTGTTAGTACACTTTTGAAACAAAATTGGCTATAATCTGTGCACAGACTAAAATTAATTAACTTGGGGCTTTACCAAATGGCCATTAGGGCTGAGAGCTTCTGGGAATAGGGGTTCAGGATTGTTAAAATGTCGCATACAATGTACCTTGAGATACTAATAGTTGTTTGTCCAGCTTCCATCTACAGATCTTTGGATCCGTCACACCTGAGATTGCAAGGCCTGAACGAGGCCGGAAGGCCCACTGACACCCTGGGTGTTTCTCAGGGTCTCTAAGAGAGAGTGACCTGAGCCAAAGTGGGCGCACAACTCTAAGCTGTTGAAGCGCACATCATAAGCAGTACGCCAGAGAGGGAGAGGCGCAGCCAGAGTGATCCGGAAGAAGAGTCTCAAAGGTCATCACATCAGGTCGAGGCAGCTTTGAAGGAGCTGCAAAGCTGAGAGCTCCGGCTTTGCAACTGGAGCGAGTGGTCCACACGAGCGGTGGGCTGTCCTGCATCTTCATCCTTGAGAACATGTTCGAAGAAGGTGTGGGCTTCTGTTGCTTCATCGTTTCACCTCATCAGTGGAAGTCATCTGTTCGTGACGTGGTGGTCTGGTTCGAGTGGGAAGTCATCCTGAAATGCATCTTTATTCTTGCTTTTAAGAGCGGACCAGAGACGGAGGGAAGTAAGTTCCCCCTGGCCGCTAGCCAGTCTGCCTTGTTGCCTTGAGAGGGAATAGCCAGCTGCATTTGTGCAGCTTCAAAAGGCAGAATAACAGCAAGATGAGCAGAAGAGAGGGGGCATACATCCTTTTGGGTAGGGGCAGTTGCTTGCCAGGGGAACGAGGTATTGAACACAGCCCAACTGGCTTATAATCTTCAGCAATCTGCAGCCCAAGCAAACGGTGGTGGCGTATCGATGCCCACGTGGCCTCTGAAGAGTGCATCGTTCAGCAAAGATCTGAGGAGAAACGAAATCATGGTGTTATATTAAAATCAGAAGGACTAAAACGGTGTTTGAAATTTTACAGGTGTTTCTATTTTTGCATTTTAAAAATCATTAAGGGTTTGGGTCAATCATCAAAATTTTATACTTTAAACTTTAAATTTCACATTTTAAGGATCACACATTTAAGATTAGATATTAGATTTCACCTTTAGTGTTCTTATCTTAGAGTTGATTTAGTTGTCAACTATTTGCTGCTACATTTCAATTAATTTACTTCTTTCCTAAAATTAGAGGTCAACACAACAACACATCCTTTCATGTATAGCCAGGTCTAATTTTCAAGGGTTTGGAGTTACATTTTTCAATTTCAGTGTTAAAAACAAATAAGTGTTATGGGTTTTCATCTATTTCTTAATTCCGGTTTAAAATTCATTGGGAGAGTGAGGTGTTCATTATAAGACTGTATTTCTCACAGGTGCGGATCCAGTGATTTCCTGTGTAAATAAAAAAGAAAGGAGAAAAAGAAGATTTTGTGAACTTTGCATGCGTTTGGTGTTTGGACTTTCAACACTGATTTTATCATATGTGTTTACCTTTTCAGGTTCTGCAGATTTAACGGAGAAGAGGGTTAATTTGTGTTTCTGTTGTGTTTCATCACATTTCAGGGTTCAAAGTTTGACACTGTAGAGGATTTCGGACTAGGTCAAGCATGGCTGAGGGGAAGAAGAGGCTAATTGGGGCAGGAGGTGTAGGGTCATTGATTTTCGTTTCCATCATTCTGTTGTTGGAGTATTTCTGTGTGATACCAGGTCGTCCGAGCTGTCATCCCGTACCTCATCAGAGGGACAAGAGAGATGTCCTCGTGCAGGGGGCGTGGACCCAGGTACAGGATGCTGATCATCTGTCGTTGAATTTGTCTGAAATTTTTCAGAGGAACTCTTGGTACAGGTATGCTCAGTTCTTGGCCAGAGGGCGCCACAAGTCCGAGTCTTATATCTGTACCCCACTTCCTGTTGCCGAATCACAGCTGCCATTGCGTATTAAACCTCTTGACCGGATGCTGTCATTCTGTGTTCTGCAGATTAGCTCCAGAGGATTCTTCATGGAGCACCTGCAATGTCAGCCTAAGTGGTGCAAATTGAGTACATTATCACAGCCGATGGTGTTAGCTCAATTTGTAGATTGGCCATCCAGTGGACAGTTTCCTGTCTGTGTGCACCGCATCCATCATCAGGACTCTTATCAGGTGGTAGTGGGGTCACTCCCTGTGGAGAGGTGCCGAGCGGTATACCACCCAGGAAGGGGGTCCATGGGTGTGCCTGGCAGCAATGGTACGTATCCGGTTGAGGCTCTGGCCTGGCTGTGTGGACATGAGGTGCTTCTGACCTTGCCAGCAAACTGGACTGGGTGCTGTGCACCTGTTGCGGTCACAGACTAGTCGTATCTGGTATCTTTGAGTAATGGTTCTCATTATGTTGGACGGTCGAAGACTTCTGACGTCAGTCAGCACGAGTCTTCTTGGGGTTCAGAGGTTCCGGTGGAATGGAAGCGTTGCTTCTTCCCGGGATCAACAGTCGGCAAGCACCTGTTGCGCATGGAGGCCTTAGATCAGTGTTTTTCAACCTTTTTTGAGCCAAGGCACAGTGTTTTCATTGAAAAAATCCCGAGGTACACCACCAACCAAAATTGTAAACATAGATACACTGTATCCGCCTACATTTACCACTACCGGTGTATGAATGTCTGAATTCTCGAAGTCGACGTGATGTCACGCATCACGTGACTTCAACATCAGGTTGCGTTGTGGGGGTAAACTGCGGTTCAGACCATTGGAATTCGTTTTGTTCAGAGGCTCTGGTTTTGTTTGCTAGTAAAGTCGAATCGAATATTTTTGTGTAGCACACATCTTTGGAAGGATGTCTTATGAATACGAAGACAGTTTACTACCAGAGATGCGCGACAGCGGGACAGTATGAAACTGAAACTGTCTGGACTCCAAAAATGTCCGTATAAACTACCGGTTGATATGTGGGTAAATAATAATAATATATACAGTATTTGTACCTCTTTATTTTATCTTTTTTAATGTTCTGATTTATTTGCACAACGGGAGCTGCAAAATTATTTTATTGTTCATTATCTAACAGCAGTTAAGACTTATAAACACACATGGTTAACTTGCAAACACTGTGGTTATGTGCAATAAGGTTATGTGCAATAATGGCCACCTGACTTTTTGATATGGCTGATACTGTTGTTTTTACTGTATTTTTTATCTATTTTTATTCAATTTTTACCTCTGTATTTTATCTTTCTTAATGTTCTGATGTATTTGCACAACGGGAGCTGCAAAATTATGTCGTTCATTGTCTGTGGACCGCACAATGAAAGACTGCAGTGTATTTTTCAGTGCAACAATAACAATAAAAATTGTTTTCTCTAATTGTTGGTTCTTTATCATCTTGTTTGTTAGCTGTTGTATACAAGCAAAAGTTAATTAAGTCTCACAGTGTTGCAGAACAAGTATGTTTGTCAAAGTCTGAAGCAAAGACGCACATTCAATACTGTTAATGACACCTATACTTTAAGCTTGTTTAAACTTCATGTCAGTGGTAGAACTAATATTTTTAAAAGTTTTTCATACTGAAACTGAATATGCAAAAATGTTCACATAAAAAAGGAAAACAGCACAACATAAATGATGGTTTCGTCCTATTTTTAATGTTTATTACTCATTGTATTAAAGACAGACAATTTTTTTTTCATAATTTGTATCCTATCTAAGCATTTCAGTTTTAAAACAGCTCTTTCACATGCCACCGAAAATACAAATCAAATCAAAGGATTGCAGAAGAATAAAAAATATTATGACACTATTTTCAGAAAGTATTACTTTCTACAATAATTATCAAATAAACAAACTAAAATTTGAACTTTACAAATGAAACACTATCATACCATATATACAACTGTAGGCTCAATTGGTCAATATTTTTAAAACAAAGCCAACAGGTTAACTGCATGCAGCAGTACTATTGTCTAAAAACAATCCCCTGTCCCAGGTTTGTCAGTGATGCACAAACAGTCAGAATTTTGTCACAGCTTGACAGTGGGCAATCCATACTTTCGTCTTTGCAACTCTGTATGCAGCGAACAGGTAAAGAACCTTTCAGGATACCAAAACGGTTCTTCATCAGTCCAATCACTCGCTCCACATGTATCCTGACAGGAACCTTCAGAAGAGCAGGAACCTTCAGAGGAGCAGGAACCTTCAGAGGAGCAGGAACCTTCAGAGGAGCAGGAACCTTCAGAGGAGCAGGAACCTTCAGAGGAGCAGGAACCTTCAGAGGAGCAGGAACCTTCAGAGGAGCAGGAACCTTCAGAGGAGCAGGAACCTTCAGAGGAGCAGGAACCTTCAGAGGAGCAGGAACCTTCAGTGGAGCAGGACAGATGAAATTTTTTGTGAAACTTCAACTTCTTTTGCAGACAGTTGTGTTTTGCCCCTAGTAAATGCTGGTGTCAGGAGCTCTGCGCTGCACAGTGTGGCAAAGTCAATCAATGAATTGTTGACATGCGTGTCATCTTCCGACGGCTGTTGTGAAGCCAAATGATGTGTTGGGGATGCTGTGGATCTCTCTGGCATGGAAAGCTTTCTTCGTGCTTTGGGCGTTACTGCTATTGGAAAAAGAGGAGAAATATTTTAATCATGTTAGCAGTAACACACAGTACTTTAATATTTCTGACACACACATGAACACAATATTAGAACTTTCTTTGTTTTAGGTTTCAGGTTTTCCTCACTGTTTAGGTTATCTGTTATGAAGATATATATATTAAGTTACGTATTCCCTTAGTAAATTAAATCATTACATACCTGGTTTCTTGGCCCTCCGAGCAGCTCTTTCATATCGTGCAACCTTTAGGGAAGGTTTGTTAGCTGCAACTTCAACTGACTCTGGGCGCTGAGGGAAGATGGATGGAACATAGTCTGGATGGGACTGGACATTTACTTTCCGTCCTAAAGAACAAAGACTAGAATTACAACAGTCTCAGAAAAGGTGTATTTTTATGTATTTGACTCAACACTGGCCAGGCAAGTGCATGGCCTACTGATGTTTAATCAATTACAGTGCTAACAACTGTTATAAATTACCTCTATTTTCTTTTTTATGTTTCTAAAAGCAATACTAATACGTACCGGTAATAAAATGTGCCGAACACACATATGTGTGCTTGCTTCGTGGTGATCAAAGCTTTGCAGGATTTACAGATCCATCTGGTTTTTGGATGCCTCTGTTGACTGCAGCTTTCAATTTCTCCCTTCTCGCTCCTGATGTAGGAAAAATGAAGTAGTTTCTATCGGGATGTTTTTTTATGTGCGAAATGCAGTCCTTAACGCAGCAACTTTTCACCATTTTACCAATTTCACCCGCCGAAGCACTCGTTTGTTTGCCCCAAAACAAAGATGTCTGCCAACAGTCACGTGACAAAGTACCCGGCTGTTCGACTTCGAGAATGAATGGGTGGATGGCTGGTATTGTAAAGCGCTTTAGGGCTCCTCACAGGGGGCTGGAAAGCGCTATATAAATAAGCTCCATTTACCATTTACATTAAATATATAGTCATTCTTATCAAAGTGTCTTGAATAGGAATGAAATTAACACAAAAATGTATTTTCATCATGTTCTATATTTCTTATTTCAAAGTGCACTTAACATGAAATTGCACTTAACATGCCTTCAAATACACCTGAACAGTGCCACACCAATGTGGTCTTAAAATTAAAGAGGATGAAATTGCACTTAACATGCCTTCAAATACACCTGAACAGTGCCACACCAATGTGGTCTTAAAATTAAAGAGGATGAAATTACACTTAACATGCCTTCAAATACACCTGAACAGTGCCACACCAATGTGGTCTTAAAATTAAAGAGGATGAAATTACACTTAACATGCCTTCAAATACACCTGAACAGTGCCACACCAATGTGGTCTTAAAATTAAAGAGGATGAAACTGCACTTAACATGCCTTCAAATACACCTGAATAGTGCTACCATTCTCTCTACATTTTACTCACTTAGTGTGAAACCTGTGCCTGTTTGGATGAACACAAAGCTGATATTCTGGCAGGAATTGAAGAAAAACACACACAAAGCTCTTCCTCAACAGCTTTCAGTCTCTCTCTGCTTTTAGTTTTCATGGCAGTTAGGCTGGAGAAGCTCACTTTGCACAGATATGTTGTGGAAAATGGGAGCAATGTCAAAATAGCTAAAAGTAAATCCAAAAGAGATGTAAGCCTTACTGTACAGTCTCACGTTCACAGTTTCTGCCTTCTTCTGATTTCCACTTGGGCCTTCATCTGGGTCCGAATTTTGTCCAGGGACCAGACCGGATTTAGTATTTTTTCTTTTGAAAAAGTTTTCCATCGCTGTTTGTTTGAGAAGATCCTCACTGTTGGTTTGTTTTGCTCACTGCTCACGTCACGTTCATGCACCGCTACTTCTCTTGTTTTAATGTGCGACGCTATGCTCTATACTGCCACCTATCGCGCGGTAAGGAAATTACACCAGTTAATAAAAATTTCATAATTTACTAATTTTTCACGGCACACCAGACGATCTCTCGCGGCACACTGCTGTTCCGCGGCACACTGGTTGAAAAACACTGGCCTACACGACGTTGCTGGCCCCCCTCGATGACACCGATACTTTTCTGACCCTGCTCTCAAGGTGGAAGTTTTTCGTAGACCCCCCGCTGATAATGTAAACATCTCCCGTGGAGCTTTTGTTATCAACCACATGCGCGCAGCCCGCACGCGCGGACAGTGACATTTCACGTGTCACGTTGCAAAATATAACAGTTTAACAATAATAAACAGTATTTATGTTGGCGTGGGAGATGTAAATTTATCTGAACTGTACAGTATCTATCTGGACTCGTTACATTTTTTAAACAGTGCGTAACGTGCTGTGAAAATGAAGACACAGGTTTATTTTTTATTTATTTATTTATTCAGCACCAAAGTTTAAACACAAACACTGAGAATTAAACTGAACACACTATTAAAACACGTGAACCGAACTGTAACTACGTTAATGAACTGGACTCTTGCTGTATTCATCTGGACCCATCAGAACCGCCGAACCATCAGCCTGTTGGAACGACAGCTTCTCCACCTGGCAGAAATAAATAAATAAATAAAAACTCCGTTGTTGTGTGATCAAAGTAAACACAAGCACACATTATATTAAGAATGTTGATTTACCTGCTGTAAGTCAGCTGTTTATCACGGCGTAAAGTCCGGTTCTGGTCCACAGTCCACTGAGCGGTTCTGGTCCACAGTCCACTCAGCGGTTCTGGTCCACAGGCTCAGTGCAGCTTGTTAGATGAAGCGGGTCCCACTGACTCAAATCTGTTGACTCTTATCCAAATTCCAGCTTTAACTTGTTGTTAACTTGTTGACAACAACTTGTAGTTAGCTGATTTTAGCCAGAGAGGAAAACAGACGAGGCAGCTGCTCTGTTTACCTCAGGCAGCGCATGCGCAGTAGTGAAGGTTCCAAAAATCACAGCGCCATCTAAAGGCCCAGCATGGTAACTACAGTGAAATCATGAGGACGGGGGGTGGAGGGGGAGAGAGTCGTATCCACAGAATTCGACAGTGTCAACGCAAAACTTTTCACCTAATTAACATACCCAAAAGTTGCGTTTCCCCCACACAGTGTCCGTGTAAACAGGGCCTAAAGCTTGTCCTGTGGTGTATTTCATGTTTCCATGGCATTTATCCATGGCTAAAGAGTGATAAAAGTCAGAAGAGGCATGCGTAAAATCAACAGAGAGGCGTTCACCCTTTTACGCACGGCGGACGCAGCTGAATGTCTCTGTTACGCAGTGAGTTTTACAGCCCTCATGTAGCTCAACACCTGGCATGTCACATGTCTATACAACGGGAATTTGATCGGCTACAAGTCTGTGATGTCAGAATCAGCGTCTCGTTTGATTGGCCAAGATCCCACGTGGGGGAAGAGGGGGAGGGTGAATTTTTGCTTGGTGACTCTCTGGGATTTGATTGGCTCTAGTGACTGAAAAGTTTCACTCAGTTGGTCAAAATTGGTGTCAATCAAAAGCAGAGACCCTATGGAAGAGTTTTAAAGCGCCAGAACTTCCAAAGCTTCCATATTTGGGAAATCACGATCTAACACATGCAAATTAGGCTCAAACGGGCCCGCGGCCGGGCCCGTGCCTGTTAAGAGGGTGGCCCTCATCATAAAATTTATAACTAGCTTTTCACTGAACAATTTCTGTTGCTGTTATTTATTTATTTATTTTTTTGTCTCTGCTTTCACTTGATGTGTGTGTACTTGTAGTGCTATATGTGGCTAGTAGCTAGCTGCTTATGCAGTATGACATTTATAAATAAACACTGCAAAATGTCACATCATACTGATACTGATCTGTTTCTTGTTGCTGCGTTCATCTGTGACCATCTGCTCATGTTCGTGCTGCTGTTTATAATGATGTTTTTCTACTACATTAGGGCTTAGTGTATTACTAGCTGATGTGATGTCTCTCTTAGTTAATCCTAGATGTTATTATTGTATTTCTCTTGCATTTGTTGTTGGATGTAACTGGGACCCTGTGTACATAATCTCGTTTTCAACACATGTACTACATGCGGTGCAAATGACAATAAATTCTCTCTGACTCTGACTCTGACATTTTGTGATTAATGTTGCTATCTATGTCAGTTGTCTTTGGGCCAGTTACTCCATTGTCAATGATCCTAAAAACTATAAATTGTGCATGACTTGTTACTGAGTGGTTGACTTTTCCTAACAAACCCGATTTTATCAAGGATTCCTCACTCACGCACTGAAACCAATATCAAACTCAGCCCATATAAACTTCAGACAGGGTAATGCTGTTTCCGTTCAAATTTAACAAATTTATCAGAGTTTAAAATGTACCTTTCTGTCGAAGAAACTGCTCCTGTCTTCGACTCACTTCTCTGGTGGAGGTGGGGAAACGTCTGGGGCATGGGTACGTTCATGGGCCCAACATGGGTGGGAATTAACAAACACTTCTACATAAACATGATTTTAAAACTAATAAAACATCCAGTTACGTATAAATTGTTGTTTAAAATAAAAAAAATTTACAACTTTATAATGAAATTGTGTGTAATAGAATCATATAGAAATCAATCTTAAAAAAAAATCTATTCCACTTAGGGGGCCCCCTAGTGGCCTGGGAGCCCTAAGTTCGCTTATGCCTTGGGCCGGCCCTGGTTCCTGCGATGCTTTCATTCTCCAGGATGGGCAAGAAGAGTTGAACGAAGTCTGACATGTAGGAAGGTTCCATCACTTCAAACTCCTTAAAGAGAAAAACGGGGCTTTGTTTAAAAACGCTCTGACGTTTTTGATACAG
>JBBPBX010008457.1:49561-62492 GCA_038048925.1 Garcialebias charrua | reverse complement strand
CTGAATTTGGCAGTTGAGGGCTGATGTTCACCCTGAAGTCGAAGTATCCAGATGCTACCGACTGACCTCGGAGAAGAAGGCAAGAGACGAGCTGCCCAGCTGATCCTAGAGGGTTCCGGTGATCCGTGAGGGAGATCTCACCTCCTTTTCCTTCGGACGAAGGGATTGAGAGAGAATTTCCCTCCAGAACTCAGCCCGGATTCGACTGTCTGGTCCCTCTGTCCTGACCAGCTGAGGGCACGCAGAAGCGAGCCTTACCTACAAAGGTGAGGAGATTACTCTAGCATTTACTTAGGGAACCCAAGGGTTCCTGAGCAGAAGTTATGCAATGAGACGCTTCTCAAATCCTGCTTTATCCGAGAACTTAATTAAAATTAGATTAACAGCAGATAAAATAGCCGATAAAAAGCCAATTAGCTTCTCTTATTTACTCGCTCGAAGCTGTAGGTATTTGCTTGAGTTTAAGGACAAATACTATTACTGGATGAGGATTTAGAACGAGCATAGCGAGGGTTGGGTAGATCCAAAAAGAAGACAAAGAAGACCAAGAAGATGAAGAAGAGATAAAGCCTCTTGTCCAAGGATCCCCCTCCTAAGAAGATTATCCCTCATCAAGATCAAGAGTCCATCTAGTTTATTGTTCTTTATATCTAATTACTTTCATGTACTCAAGTTGATATTTTGTATCGCTATGTTATAACGCTGTTCCTATGCAAAATTACTCAAATTAAAGAGCAGAGCAAAACGTCAAACTCTCGTCTCAGTTAAATGAATTTTGTTCTGAATTCCTAAAAGCTTGGTTCAAAAGAATAACATCATAAGTAGGAGGTTTTAAAAGGTTAAACATTAGCACAGTGAGACTAATATAAAACATCGCCCTAGGGTCCAACATTCTGGATTCTAAAATTTACTGGACCTTTTAACAATTACAAAGCTCACCGGAGAGAAGCCGCCGTTTAATAATAGTTCTTTACTCCAACCTCTCCAGTCCCCGGCAGCTAAGGTGGAAAGACGAGTAAAGTGAGAACAGGGCAGAGACTATTAGATGAAGGCGGTGAACGTCCAGTTGAATTCTCTCATCAATAAGCCTTAAGTCGGAGCTGATCCCAGCAGTCACAGGTAATACCCAGACTCAGGGACTAGTTCGAAAGACCCTCTTGGAAGGTAGGCTTCAGTAAGAACCTGTTGCGATTCACGTGGCTGGCTTACTAACTCACAGAGCAAGACACTATGTCAGGGCCTACAGACATATACACATCATTAATCATAATTGTGAATAAAATCAAACTAATTACACTCCCTTGCGGCGTTCCATTATGTACTTCAAATTTACTCGATACTGCTGTACAGACTTTAACCTGGATAGATCTGCCAGTCAGAAAGTCCATTATCCAACTAAACATTCTGCCTTTAATGCCCAATAAACGAAGTTTAATTAGCAGCCCGTCTTTCCACAACATGCCGTAAACCTTTTCAACATCAAAAAATACTGCAGCCACCGACTCCTTATTTACTTGAGCCTTTCTTATCTCATCTTCCAAACACAACACAGCATCCATAGTACCCTGTCCTTTCCTGAAGCCACTCAGACAATGAGTTAGCAGATTATTTTCCAATATATAACAGAACCTCTCATTGACCATGCGTTCCATCAGTTTACAGATATGCGATGTTAGAGCAATTGGCCTATAATTTGATGGGTTACTAGCATCTTTCCCAGTTTTTTTAATAGGAATAACTATGGCTTCCTTCCAGCTTTCAGGCAAAGTACCCTCCGTCCATACTTTATTAAACAACAACAATAGTATTCTTAACCCAATTTCACTCAAGTTACTTAACATTATATAACAAATTTCATCCTTTCGGGTGCAATGTGAGATGGGTGGTGGCCGAGGGCGGGGACCCTGGCGGTCTGATCCTCGGCTACAGAAGCTGGCCATTGGGACATGGAATGTCACCTCTCTGGTGGGGAAGGAGCCTGAGCTAGTGTGTGAGGTTGAGAGGTTCCGACTAGAAATAGTCGGACTCACCTCAACGCATGGCTCTGGCTCTGGAACCAGTTTCCTTGAGAGGGGTTGGACACTCTTCCACTCTGGAGTTGCCCCTGGTGAGAGGCGCCGAGCAGGAGTGGGCATACTGGTTGCCCCCCATCTTGGTGCCTGTACGTTGGGGTTCACCCCGGTGAACGAGAGGGTAGCCTCCCTTCGCCTACGTGTGGGGGGACGGGCTCTGACTGTTGTTTGTGCCTATGCACCAAACGGCAGCTCAGACTACCCACCCTTTTTGGAGTCCTTGGAGGGGGTATTGGAGAGTGCGCCTCCTGGGGACTCCCTTGTTCTACTGGGGGACTTCAACGCTCACGTGGGCAATGACAGTGAGACCTGGAGGGGTGTGGTTGGGAGGAACGGCCCCCCTGATCTGAACCAGAGTGGTGTTCTGTTATTGGACTTCTGTGCTCGTCATGGATTGTCCATAACGAACACCATGTTTAAGCATAAGGGTGTCCATATGTGCTCTTGGCACCAGGACACCCTAGGTCGCAGTTCGATGATCGACTTTGTTGTCGTCTCATCTGATCTGCGGCCGCATGTCTTGGACACTCGGGTGAAGAGAGGGGCGGAGCTGTCAACTGACCACTACCTGGTGGTGAGTTGGCTCCGATGGTGGGGGAGGATGCCGGTCAGACCTGGCAGACCCAAACGTATTGTGAGGGTCTGCTGGGAACGTCTGGCAGAGTCTCCCGTAAGACGGAGCTTTAACTCCCACCTCCGGGAGAGCTTTGAACACGTTCCGAGGGAGGCGGGGGACATGGAGTCCGAGTGGGCCGTGTTCCGCGCCTCTATTGTCGAGGCAGCTTATCAGAGTTGTGGCCGCAAGGTTGTTGGCCCTTTGATAAAGGCTGTTAGGTCCCTGTACGACCGGTGTCAGAGCTTGGTCCGCATTGCCGGCAGTAAGTCAGGCTCGTTTCCGGTGAGAGTTGGACTCCGCCAAGGTTGCCCTTTGTCACCGATTCTGTTCATAACTTTTATGGACAGAATTTCTAGGCGCAGCCAAGGTGTTGAGAGGATCCGTTTTGGTGACCTTAGAATCGCTTCTCTGTTTTTTGCAGATGATGTGGTCCTACTGGCTTCATCAGTTCGTGATTTACAACTTTCACTGGAGCGGTTTGCAGCCGAGTGTGATGCGGCCGGGATGAGGATCAGTTCCTCCAAATCCGAGGCCATGGTCTTGAGCCGGAAAAGGGTAGCATGCCCTCTCCGGGTCGGGGAGGAGGTCCTGCCCCAAGTGGAGGAGTTTAAGTATCTCGGGATCTTGTTCACGAATGAGGGAAAACTGGAGCGTGAGATCGATAGGCGGATAGGTGCAGCGTCCGCAGTGAAGCGGGCGCTGTACCGGTCTGTCGTGGTGAAGAGAGAGCTGAGTCAAAAGGCAAAGCTCTCAATTTACCGATCGATCTACGTTCCCACCCTCATCTATGGTCATGAGCTTTGGGTTATGACCGAAAGAACAAGATCTCGGATACAAGCGGCTGAAATGAGTTTTCTCCGCAGGGTGGCTGGACTCTCCCTTAGAGATAGGGTGAGAAGCTCAGTCATCCGGGAGGGACTCGGAGTAGAGCCGCTGCTTCTCCACATCGAGAGGAGCCAGTTGAGGTGGCTCGGGCATCTGGTTAGGATGCCTCCTGGACGCCTCCCTGGTGAGGTGTTCCGGGCATGTCCCACCGGGAGGAGACCCAGAGGAAGACCCAGGACACGCTGGAGGGACTATGTTTCTCGGCTGGCCTGGGAACGCCTTGGGATTCCACCGGAGGAGCTGCTCCAAGTGGCTGGGGAGAGGGAAGTCTGGGCCTCCCTACTTAGGCTGCTATCCCCGCGACCCGACCCCGGATAAGCGGAAGAAGATGGATGGATGGATCCTTTCCAGGAGCAGTCATCCCAGATTTAGCTAGGGCCCACCTCAACTCCTGCAACGTGAACACAACATTAAACTCATTCGCAACATGCTCATCCTTCCTCAACACGTCGGAATATACAGCCCTTGTTCTTTCTCTATTACCTATCTCTTCTACAGTCAAATTACCTATACTATGTACCTTCGCCAAAGTGTTTGCCAAGAGTTCAGCTTTACCCTCATTTGTTTCCACTAAAACATTTTCACTATTAACAAGTCCAGGATATGCCCAATTCCTTCTATCACCTCCCATCTTTCTTATCATATTCCAGATGTCACCCACAGGAGTTGTATTCCCAATCGTACTGCAAAATTTCCTCCAGTACTCTCTCTTAGCCTGACAAATTGTTTTCCTTACCATAGCTTGTGCTTTCTTAAATTCAATCAAATGCTGGAAAACGTGTGTCCTTTTCAACACTTTAAATGCTTTATTGCGTTTCTTAATTGCCTCTTTACACAAACTATTCCACCAGGGGACAGCTTTCCTCTTATTAATTCCTTTACTTTTGGGTATAGACTTAACCGCAGCTGCTCTGACACATTCAGAAAAAATACAACTTAAATCTTCAACAGACTCACTGCCCTTTATATTGTTGAACAGGATATCACTCTGCCTTCTAAATCCCCCCCAATCAGCTTTATCAAAAATCCATTTACCCCCCCTCCCTGACTCTTCAACATGTAGCTGATACTGCACTGTACAAAATAAAGGATAATGATCACTCCCCATTGTACATTCCTGATACACATTCCACTCACATATAGAAGCTATGTTACTTGACACCAGAGTTAGGTCAAGGACGGATTCCCTTCCTGAATGAACATCTATCCTAGTTTTTCTACCATCATTTATACAAACAAGATCTCGACCATCTAACAAATCTTCAATTACGTGACCATTACAATCTGTCCTTTCACTACCCCACAATGAGTTATGTGCATTAAAGTCCCCACACCAAACCAACCTTGAAGCCCCCTGACCGATCGATTCCAGTTTATCTAGTTAAAGTCTTTTACATGGATTATAATAATTTACCACCACTATTTTTACACCCTTTGCCCATACTTCCACCACTACACATTCCAGATCCACATTTTCCTCTAATGATCTATAAGAGATCCCCTGCTTCAAAAAAGTTGCACACCCCCCTCCAGGCCCCTCCTTTCGATCATTCCTAATGATATCATAACCTTGTAACACAAAATCCAATCTAGGCTTAAGCCATGTCTCCTGTACACATATAATATCTGGTTTGTCCTTCCCATCATCTATAAACTTTTTGAATTCCTGACCATTTGCAATCAAACTCCTTGCATTCCATTGTAAAAGAAGAATTGTAACTAAGAACAGTCGGTACATGGGTCTTGACTTGCCCGCACACTGAGTTCATCTCTTACCTCTACCCACTTAAGTCCTACCATACTATCTCTGTTTTAGACTTGACATCATAAGCATTGATGACTCCAGCAATAAACGTAACAATTTTCTTGTTCTCCTCCCAAGTTGACTTCCTGTCTTCTTTACATTCAAGTATTGCATGAACTCTTCCAGACATACCTACTTCTCCAATTCCCTGAGTCACTCTTTTAGCTGCTTCCGCATAAGTTACTTTGTCCTTAACTTTAACTTGCTGCACAACAATCTCTCTTTTAAGGACCTCACATCCCCAATAGGCCACGCTGTGATTTCCACCACAGTTGCAACATTTAGGCTGAACTCCCTCTCCACATTTACCATACTCGTGATCCCCACCACACCTACCACACCTTCTAGTTCCTTTACAGTCCTTCGCCAAATGTCCAAAAACCTGGCACTTGTAGCATCTCATGGGTTTAGGGACGTATTCCCTCACACTAAACTGAACAAAACCAAAGAATAACACAGCAGGAATCCTCTTACTGGAAAACTCAATCAGTATTGTTTCTGTGTCCTTTTTCTCAACCCCTCTTGTCAACCTTTTCGCACTTTTAACCGTCTTATCTCTGATTTGTAAATTTAAGACAAGCTCCTTCATTTCTATCTCCAGAGGCACACCAGAAACAACACCTCTGCATCCCTGGAAGGCAGAGCTTTCCCCAACCTTTACAACTTTAAACACTTTAACCTTACCAATAGAAGTCAATTTCTTTGCTTTTTCAATTTGCTCCTCGCTACAACCAACCAACAAATTACCATCCCTGAGAATTTTAACAAACTTCACATCCCCAACTTTGTCCTTAATAATTTTAGTGAGTTTTAACGGATTAATTTTCTTTACCCAATCATCACCTTCAAACCGTATTACTATCTTAGGGATACTTTCATTTTTATCCTTATCAAAGTCAAAGTCAAAGTCAACTTTATTGTCAAAACTGCAATATGTACAGGACATACACAGGATTGAATTTGCGTTTTTCTCAGTCCCTCAGTGCAACAGTAACTATCTAAACACTAAACACTAAAACATTTAATAAACATAAGCATAAAATAGTAAAAGTGTAACACTGTCCTGAGTTTTTTCATAGTAGTATAAAAGTATGAAAATTTACACCAACACTGAAACACCAAACACCCCTAAAACACCAAACACCCAATGAACATAAGCATAAAATGAAATAATAAAAGTGTAATACTGTCCTGAGTTTTTTCATAGTAGTATAAAAAAGTATAAAAAGTATATCTATAAAATAAACTGAAGGTTCTAGCATTGACATTTGCAAAGAGTGGCAAAGCAGCATATGAGTTAATGTACACAGTATATGTATGAGGTAGTTGATGTTGGTATAGAGGCAAAGTGGCATATGCAGTGAGGCACATAAGGCATCCTTAGATAAGGCTAGTCAGAGAATACTGTACAGTATATGTATCATGCAGTAGTGTAGATATAAAAGTAGTGTAAATGTAAACAGTAGTAATAAATGTAAAACAGTAGTAATAAATGTAAACCGTATTAATAAATGTAAACAGTGAATGTAAACAGTAGTATGACTATAGGCAGTAATGTAATACAAACATTAGTGCAAATATGAGAAGTAGTGCAAACTGAATGAGCACATGACCGAGAGTTTAGTGAATAACCCGTTTGATGACACAGGGTCCAGTGTTAAAAACTTTGTGTTGAGTGGTAATGTGTGAGAAAGTTTTTTGTGTTAAGGCAGTTCAAATGGGAGGGGAGGCAGAGCAGGCAGAGTGTTTAGCATTCTGACTGCCTGATGGACAGAGCTGTCTCTCAGTCTGCTGGTTCGAGCCTGGAGACTCCTCAGTCTCCTCCCTGATGGCAGCAGTCTAAAGCGGCTGTGTAGTGGGTGTGTGGGATCACCTGCCATGCAGTGGGCTTTCCGAGTGAGGCGTTTGCTGTGTAAGTCCTGCAGTGAGGGCAAGGAGGTGCCGACGATCTTCTCAGCTGCTCTCACGATGCGCTGGAGGCTCTTGCGGCAGGATGCAGTACATGCACCAAACCACACCGTGATGCAGCTGGTCAGGACACTTTCTATGGCACCCCTGTAGAAGGTGCACATGATGGGGGTTGAAGCTCCAGCCCTTTTCAGCTTGCGGAGAAAGTAGAGACGCTGGTGAGCCTTCTTGGCCAGTGATGCAGTGTTCCTGCTCCAGGACAGGTCCTTTGAGACGTGCACTCCCAGGAACTTGGTGCTGTCCACTCTCTCCACTGTGGTGCTGTTGATGGTCAGAGGGGCATGTTGTGCATCCCTCTTCCTGAAGTCCACAACAATCTCCTTTGTCTTCTCCACGTTGAGAGTGAGATTGTTGTGTCCGCACCACAAGGCCAAGCGGCTCACCTCGTTCCTGTAGTCCGTCTCATCGTTGTTGCTGATGAGACCTACCACTGTTGTGTCGTCCGCAAACTTGATGAAGTGGTTGGAGCTGTATGATGGTGTGCAGTCGTGTGTTAGCAGGGTGAATAGAAGGGGGCTCAGCACACATCCTTGTGGGGCCCCTGTGTTCAATGTGATGGTGCTAGATGTGTTACTCCCGACCCGTACTGTCTGTGGTCTCCCGGTCAGGAAGTCTAGCAGCCAGTTACACATTGAGGTGTTCAGCCCCAGACTGTCCAGTTTATGGATGAGCTGTTGGGGGATGATGGTGTTGAATGCCGAGCTGAAGTCGATGAACAGCATTCTAACATAAGAGTCCTTCGTGTCCAGATGTGTGAGAGCTGTGTGGAGGGCAGAGGAGATGGCATCGTCGGTTGAGCGATTAGGTCGGTATGCAAATTGGAAGGGATCCAGGGAGGCAGGGAGGACAGATGTGATGCTTTTCATGACTAGCCGTTCAAAGCACTTCATCAGGATGGGGGTGAGTGCTACTGGGCGATAGTCATTGAGGCATGCGGGCGTTGCCTTCTTTGGGACAGGGATGATGGTGGTGGCTTTGAAACAGGTGGGGACGATGGCCTGGCTTAGTGAGATGTTAAAGATGTCCGTGAAGACCGCTGCGAGTTCCCCTGCACAGTCCTTCAGCACACGACCAGGTATGTTGTCAGGACCAGAGGCCTTCCGGGCGTTAATCTTGATGAATGATCGCCTTACGCTGTCTGAGGACAGCGCCAGCACCTGGCCATCAGGAGAGGGGGGGAGTTTATGTGCAGGTGTGCTGTTACTTGCCTCAAACCGAGCAAAGAACTCATTCAGTTCATTCAGCGTAGAGGTTGAGCTGTCACAGGTCTGGGGGGATGGTTTGTAGTTTGTGATGGTCTGTATTCCCTGCCACAGACTGCGTGTATCCTTGCTGTCCTTGAAACGGTGAGCTATTTTCCTGGAATACTGCTTCTTGGCCTTTCTGATGCCCCGGGCCAGGTTCTTTCTGGCTGCCCTCAGGCCCACCTGATCTCCCGCTTTGAAGGCAGCATTCCTGGCTCTCAGGAGTCTGTAAACCTCTGCTGTCAGCCATGGCTTCTGATTAGCCCGAACAGTGATGGTCTTGAGGTTAGTTACATCATCAATGCACTTGGTGATGTATGAACATACAGTGTCTGAGTACTCCTGGAGACATAAGTTGTTGTTTGTGGTAGCAGCTTCTTTGAACATACCCCAATCTGTGGTGTCAAAACAGTCCTGGAGTGCCTCTGAAGACCCCTCTGGCCACACTCGTATCTGCTTGCGGACTGGTTTTGTGACTTTCACCAGTGGCCTGTATGCTGGCTTTAGCATAACACAGATATGGTCAGAAGCACCAATGTGGGGGAGGGGGAGGGCTCTGTAGGCATTTTTCATGGTGGTGTAAACTTGGTCCAGTGTGTTGTTTCCTCTTGTTGCAAAGTTTATGTTTTTGTATGTTTTTGGAAATACACTCTTTAAATCTGCTTGGTTGAAATCACCAGCCGTGATGAGAAAAGCATCAGGATGGGCTGTTTGCTGCTCACTGATGTGCAGATATAGTTCATTCAGTGCCTCACCTCTAACTTTGCTGTTGGAGCTTGGAGGAATATATACAGCAACAATCATCCATCCATCCATCCATCCATCCATCTTCTTCCTCTTATCCGGGGTCGGGTCGCGGGGGTAGCAGCCTAAGTAGGGAGGCCCAGACTTCCCTCTCCCCAGCCACTTGGAGCAGCTCCTCTGGGGGAATCCCAAGGCGTTCCCAGGCCAGCCAAGAAACATAGTCCCTCCAGCGCGTCCTGGGTCTTCCTCTGGGCCTCCTCCCGGTGGAACATGAGCAACAATCATAACAGCTGTAAATTCCCTCGGTAAATAAAACGGTCTGCATTTAATAGTCATAAACTCCACTAAAGGTGAGCAGTGTTTGTGGACCACAGCACCATCCAGGCACCATGCTTTGTTGATGTAAACACAGAGCCCCCCTCTGCGTCTCTTACCTCCCTCGAGGGTTCGGTCCGCTCTGTAGCATGTTAGCTGCCCTAGCTGAACAGCATGGTCCGGAACGTTGTTGTTGAGCCACGTTTCCGTGAATACAAACACACAGCAGTCTCTCACAGTCTTTTGTGTCGTTCGTAGCAGGCGTATATAATCCAGTTTATTGTCCAAGGAGCGCACGTTAGCCAAAACCATGGATGGGATCGCCGGTTTGTGTGGGCTAGCTGCTAGCCTAGCTCCGATACCTCCGCGCTTACCCCGTTTCTGCTTCCTGTCGCGCCGCTTGTCGCGTTTCCAATGTGGGCGCGATGGAGGGAGGCTCGGTGCTGGCTCCCAGAGCAGGCCACAGTTCCATAGCTTCTCCCGGAGTTCGCCGTTTATTCCCAAATGAGCGGTTTTTCCAACATCAATCAGGAATTCACGGCTGTACTTGCGTTCTTGAACACACGTAGACATGACGGAGACGTGACGGCACATTGCGGCATGCAGGACAAAGACAAAAACACTGTGTTCTCGGGAGAGAGAGAAGCCGCAGCGAGTGCTAGCGCCGCCATCTTGAAACAACCTCTTCCTCACTTTCTGTAATCCCTACATCCAAGGGCGTAGATTTCATCTCATTATTGGGGGGGACCATAAACAGGGAATTTTTTTAAGAGCAATTTTTGGGGGGTCTGCAAAGTTACAGTGAAATGTAATGCAAAATGTACAGAGGGAAGTTTATCCAAACTGCATGCATATACTATGCAGAATAATCAGCAATAATATTGATTTAAATGGCATGTATTTAGTAGTCTTAATACTACTATTAATCAGTACAATAGTGACACTCATTACTCTTGTAAAAAAATTAATGTGTTCAATCTTTGCCACTTGTCAAAATGACAAGTGGCAAAATGAGAATTTTGCAAAATAGGTCCCCTCTAAATATTGTTTAAATTTCAGTTTGGCTTGTATTCATAGATTGCTGTGGTCAGTGTCACTGATAATCTGGTACAACACCTTCCCAAAATCTTAAAGCTTAAAAAGAAAACAGTTTTCAAGGAGAAGAAATACTTTAATGCAGGGGTCACCAAACTTTTTGAGACTGAGAGCTACTTCAGTGGGACCAAGAGGCACAAAGGTCCACTTGTTCGTTCCAAACAAATTTGCATGGTTCAACTTTAATTATAGTATTAATAATAATACATTTACATACATGTGAATATATGACTGCCTGATCACATCTGATCTGGTCTGTATTATTAAAGACTCCACACAATGCTTTAGCTTGGTAAATATGATCAATTATTATTGATAATTACCAGTAGTGATTAGAACTCTCAATCAAGAACTTGAGTCCTCAGTTTGAATAATTTTTTGGTTCTTCTGTGCAAATGTAAATTGTTCTTAGCTTTGACTGGGAGTGTGGATGGTTGTTTGTCTCTTTGTCTGTCTCTGTGATGGACTGGAGACCTGTCCTGGGTGTCCCTGCCTTCACACAAAAGCAGCTGAGATTGGTTCCAGTCTTAAACAAGGGGGCATAATGGATTACTTATTAACTGATATTTAAACATAAACATTTCTTTTATGTTAAACTCAATCTGTAACATTTGAAATTCATTGTGTTTTATAAATATTTTATTAACTGTTTTGTAGGAATGAACACGTTTGTAACATTCATTCAAAATATGCCTTTTACTATTAACAAATCTGTAGCATTTTTAAGAACCTATTAAGAATATAATCTTCCAGTTGCAGATACAAAATATCAATAATGTAATTGTATACAGTGACTTTTTTTATTAATCATGTGACATAAGTATTGATCCTCAACATTTTTTATAATAATAATTTAAAGCCCTTTAAAACAACCACAGCTGCAACAAAGTGCTACACATATAAAATCATTTTAACTAATCATCACATCTTCTCTACTCTTTTTAAATTAATTATCTTTCACATATTTTATCATTACTTCTTTCAAGAGCTCCACACCTGAAAATATGATGAATGTGAATCCATCCTGCTCAAAGCTGCGCTGACATTCTTCTGTCTGTTGTGAGCCAGTTAGCATTGAAGCTAGCGTGTTAGCTGATGAAGTGTCGCTCCTCGTTGCGTTTTGCTGTTGCTACAGCCACTAATGAGACACAGACACACTTGTCTTTCAACACTGTAAAAGACCTTTTCCTCCCAGTCATCACCTATGTTTTAAGTAGCTTAAAGGGCGGCCGTGGTGTAGTGGTAATGGCAGTCGTCCCCCGATCGGAAGGTTGGTGGTTCGAATCCTGGTTCCCCACACCATGTGTCGTTGTGTCCTTGGGCAAGACACTTAACCCCGAATTGCTCCCGGTAGGACTGGAAAGCACCTTGCATGGTAGTCTGCCGCTACCGGTGTATGAATGTATGTAGCACTTTGAGATTTTCACTAATGAAAAGTGCATTATAAATTAAATTCATTATTATTATTATTATTATTATTATTATTAGCTACTTACTGGAAGTTAATAGTTTGTGCTGCAGCTCACTCCCACCCAGCGGCTCCGCGCCGGAGCCCAGAGGCTGTGACTCCGGTGCTTTTGTTGTTCCTTGTAAACATTGGACTAAACCATTTGCCAACAGAGAAGGGGGGGGGGCAAAATTTCCTTTTTTTTCTTAGAATAATGGCGGATTTCTCTCTTTTTTTGCCTTTTTATATTTATATTGTTTAAAGACACGGTTTCCTTTATTGAATTATTGGGGGGGACAGATCTATATTTCCCCAAGATTGGGGGGGTCCGGACCCCCCCGACCCCCCCAGGATCTACGCCTATGCCTACATCATCCTTCTTTTTCCTCTTACGCTGACTTGCCTTTTGTCTAACTGACCACTCAGTTCCTCTACTTTCCCCACTCAAACCAGCTTCCTCCCCGCTTTCACCAAACTCCATGTCACCACCCTCATCCCCCCCTGCCATACTAAAGGACAGGTAAAAATTCAGTGAAGATTCCTGGTCCGGACCTATACAGGCCGTCGGTCAACAATTTATCACCAATATCTCACCCGACCCAGTCCTAGGCTAAAATAAAGTCCAAACTTCCACAGTCCACTCTGTTCAGTATTCAAAAACGATTCAGAAAACAAGATTCAAACAGCGCGCTCCAATGTTTGCTCACTGCGACCATCTCGATCTCAATGGGCTCTGCCTGG
>JBBPBX010008457.1:33335-49062 GCA_038048925.1 Garcialebias charrua | reverse complement strand
AGATCACCCCTGAAATGACGTTTTCTTCATGTGTTTCACTTTTTAATTAATTTTTGTGCCATCTTCCCAGCAGACAAAATTAAGACGGTGTTATGGGTTAATAATATTGATTATTGTTCAGTTGTTAAAACACCAAATGTGAAGTATTTGTGCAATTATCTTAAATTATATTAAATTAAAAACGGTTGCAGTGTCCTCAGGCACCGTTGTCAAAGAGCTGTCCCAAATCCTACGTTTGTGCGCAGTCCCTGAAGGCAGCGCTTTTAATCCGGTGACGGTCGGTCTCTGCAGACAGTCCTCCTGGACCCAGCAGAACCACCTGGACCCAGCAGAACCACCTGGACCCAGCAGAACCTCCTGGACCCAGCAGAACCTCCTGGACCCAGCAGAACCACCTGGACCCAGCAGAACCTCCTGGACCCAGCAGAACCACCTGGACCCAGCAGAACCTCCTGGACCCAGCAGAACCTCCTGACCTGGACCCAGCTCCTGCTCACAACGCCGTGTTTCCTTCCCATGTGACCTGTGGGAGCTGAAGAAATGACCGCGGAGCAACAGGCAGCTCTAAGTCCCTGAACGCACCACAGAGGGACAGTTCTGACCCGGGTTGAGATGTTCCTGCTGTGCGTCCGAGGTGAGTGAGTGAGTGAGTGAGTGAGTGAGTGAGTGAGTGAGGTCCACATGGAACCAGATCCAGGTCTGAGTCACGAACAACTCCAACATGTTGACATTCAATCATTTAGCAGATTTAATTAACACGTGTCGGCTCAGCTGTTCACTTTGATCTACACAGTTTGTTTCACTTTGATCTAAATTTAAACAGTTGGCTTCACTTTGATCTAAATTTAAACAGTTTGTTTCACTTTGATCTAAATTTAAACAATTTGTTTCACTTTGATCTAAATTTAAACAGTTTGTTTCACTTTGATCTAAATTTAAACAGTTGGCTTCACTTTGATCTAAATTTAAACAGTTTGTTTCACTTTGATCTAAATTTAAACAGTTTGTTTCACTTTGATCTAAATTTAAACAGTTTGTTTCACTTTGATCTAAATTTAAACAGTTTGTTTCACTTTGATCTAAATTTAAACAGTTTGTTTCACTTTGATCTAAATTTAAACAGTTTGTTTCACTTTGATCTAAATTTAAACAGTTGGCTTCACTTTGATCTAAATTTAAACAGTTTGTTTCACTTTGATCTAAATTTAAACAGTTTGGCTTCACTTTGATCTAAATTTAAACAGTTTGTTTCACTTTGATCTAAATTTAAACAGTTTGTTTCACTTTGATCTAAATTTAAACAGTTTGTTTCACTTTGATCTAAATTTAAACAGTTTGTTTCACTTTGATCTAAATTTAAACAGTTTGTTTCACTTTGATCTAAATTTAAACAGTTTGTTTCACTTTGATCTAAATTTAAACAGTTTGTTTCACTTTGATCTAAATTTAAACAGTTGGCTTCACTTTGATCTAAATTTAAACAGTTTGTTTCACTTTGATCTAAATTTAAACAGTTGGCTTCACTTTGATCTAAATTTAAACAGTTTGTTTCACTTTGATCTAAATTTAAACAGTTGGCTTCACTTTGATCTAAATTTAAACAGTTTGTTTCACTTTGATCTAAATTTAAACAGTTTGTTTCACTTTGATCTAAATTTAAACAGTTTGTTTCACTTTGATCTAAATTTAAACAGTTTGTTTCACTTTGATCTAAATTTAAACAGTTTGTTTCACTTTGATCTAAATTTAAACAGTTTGTTTCACTTTGATCTAAATTTAAACAGTTGGCTTCACTTTGATCTAAATTTAAACAGTTTGTTTCACTTTGATCTAAATTTAAACAGTTGGCTTCACTTTGATCTAAATTTAAACAGTTTGTTTCACTTTGATCTAAATTTAAACAGTTGGCTTCACTTTGATCTAAATTTAAACAGTTTGTTTCACTTTGATCTAAATTTAAACAGTTGGCTTCACTTTGATCTAAATTTAAACAGTTTGTTTCACTTTGATCTAAATTTAAACAGTTTGTTTCACTTTGATCTAAATTTAAACAGTTTGTTTCACTTTGATCTAAATTTAAACAGTTTGTTTCACTTTGATCTAAATTTAAACAGTTGGCTTCACTTTGATCTAAATTTAAACAGTTTGTTTCACTTTGATCTAAATTTAAACAGTTTGTTTCACTTTGATCTAAATTTAAACAGTTTGTTTCACTTTGATCTAAATTTAAACAGTTTGTTTCACTTTGATCTAAATTTAAACAGTTTGTTTCACTTTGATCTAAATTTAAACAGTTTTTTTCACTTTGATCTAAATTTAAACAGTTTGTTTCACTTTGATCTAAATTTAAACAGTTTGTTTCACTTTGATCTAAATTTAAACAGTTTGTTTCACTTTGATCTAAATTTAAACAGTTTGTTTCACTTTGATCTAAATTTAAACAGTTTGTTTCACTTTGATCTAAATTTAAACAGTTTGTTTCACTTTGATCTAAATTTAAACAGTTTGTTTCACTTTGATCTAAATTTAAACAGTTGTTTCACTTTGATCTAAATTTAAACAGTTTGTTTCACTTTGATCTAAATTTAAACAGTTTGTTTCACTTTGATCTAAATTTAAACAGTTTGTTTCACTTTGATCTAAATTTAAACAGTTTGTTTCACTTTGATCTAAATTTAAACAGTTTGTTTCACTTTGATCTAAATTTAAACAGTTTGTTTCACTTTGATCTAAATTTAAACAGTTTGTTTCACTTTGATCTAAATTTAAACAGTTTGTTTCACTTTGATCTAAATTTAAACAGTTTGTTTCACTTTGATCTAAATTTAAACAGTTTGTTTCACTTTGATCTAAATTTAAACAGTTTGTTTCACTTTGATCTAAATTTAAACAGTTTGTTTCACTTTGATCTAAATTTAAACAGTTTGTTTCACTTTGATCTAAATTTAAACAGTTTGTTTCACTTTGATCTAAATTTAAACAGTTTGTTTCACTTTGATCTAAATTTAAACAGTTTGTTTCACTTTGATCTAAATTTAAACAGTTTGTTTCACTTTGATCTAAATTTAAACAGTTTGTTTCACTTTGATCTAAATTTAAACAGTTTGTTTCACTTTGATCTAAATTTAAACAGTTTGTTTCACTTTGATCTAAATTTAAACAGTTTGTTTCACTTTGATCTAAATTTAAACAGTTTGTTTCACTTTGATCTAAATTTAAACAGTTTGTTTCACTTTGATCTAAATTTAAACAGTTTGTTTCACTTTGATCTAAATTTAAACAGTTTGCTTCACTTTGATCTAAATTTAAACAGTTTGTTTCACTTTGATCTAAATTTAAACAGTTTGTTTCACTTTGATCTAAATTTAAACAGTTTGTTTCACTTTGATCTAAATTTAAACAGTTTGTTTCACTTTGATCTAAATTTAAACAGTTGGCTTCACTTTGATCTAAATTTAAACAGTTTGTTTCACTTTGATCTAAATTTAAACAGTTGGCTTCACTTTGATCTAAATTTAAACAGTTTGTTTCACTTTGATCTAAATTTAAACAGTTTGTTTCACTTTGATCTAAATTTAAACAGTTTGTTTCACTTTGATCTAAATTTAAACAGTTTGTTTCACTTTGATCTAAATTTAAACAGTTTGTTTCACTTTGATCTAAATTTAAACAGTTTGTTTCACTTTGATCTAAATTTAAACAGTTGGCTTCACTTTGATCTAAATTTAAACAGTTTGTTTCACTTTGATCTAAATTTAAACAGTTGGCTTCACTTTGATCTAAATTTAAACAGTTTGTTTCACTTTGATCTAAATTTAAACAGTTTGTTTCACTTTGATCTAAATTTAAACAGTTTGTTTCACTTTGATCTAAATTTAAACAGTTTGTTTCACTTTGATCTAAATTTAAACAGTTTGTTTCACTTTGATCTAAATTTAAACAGTTTGTTTCACTTTGATCTAAATTTAAACAGTTTGTTTCACTTTGATCTAAATTTAAACAGTTTGTTTCACTTTGATCTAAATTTAAACAGTTGGCTTCACTTTGATCTAAATTTAAACAGTTTGTTTCACTTTGATCTAAATTTAAACAGTTGGCTTCACTTTGATCTAAATTTAAACAGTTTGTTTCACTTTGATCTAAATTTAAACAGTTGGCTTCACTTTGATCTAAATTTAAACAGTTTGTTTCACTTTGATCTAAATTTAAACAGTTTGTTTCACTTTGATCTAAATTTAAACAGTTTGTTTCACTTTGATCTAAATTTAAACAGTTGGCTTCACTTTGATCTAAATTTAAACAGTTTGTTTCACTTTGATCTAAATTTAAACAGTTTGTTTCACTTTGATCTAAATTTAAACAGTTTGTTTCACTTTGATCTAAATTTAAACAGTTTGTTTCACTTTGATCTAAATTTAAACAGTTTGTTTCACTTTGATCTAAATTTAAACAGTTTGTTTCACTTTGATCTAAATTTAAACAGTTTGTTTCACTTTGATCTAAATTTAAACAGTTGGCTTCACTTTGATCTAAATTTAAACAGTTTGTTTCACTTTGATCTAAATTTAAACAGTTTGTTTCACTTTGATCTAAATTTAAACAGTTTGTTTCACTTTGATCTAAATTTAAACAGTTGGCTTCACTTTGATCTAAATTTAAACAGTTGGCTTCACTTTGATCTAAATTTAAACAGTTTGTTTCACTTTGATCTAAATTTAAACAGTTTGTTTCACTTTGATCTAAATTTAAACAGTTTGTTTCACTTTGATCTAAATTTAAACAGTTGGCTTCACTTTGATCTAAATTTAAACAGTTTGTTTCACTTTGATCTAAATTTAAACAGTTTGTTTCACTTTGATCTAAATTTAAACAGTTTGTTTCACTTTGATCTAAATTTAAACAGTTTGTTTCACTTTGATCTAAATTTAAACAGTTTGTTTCACTTTGATCTAAATTTAAACAGTTTGTTTCACTTTGATCTAAATTTAAACAGTTGGCTTCACTTTGATCTAAATTTAAACAGTTTGTTTCACTTTGATCTAAATTTAAACAGTTTGTTTCACTTTGATCTAAATTTAAACAGTTGGCTTCACTTTGATCTAAATTTAAACAGTTTGTTTCACTTTGATCTAAATTTAAACAGTTTGTTTCACTTTGATCTAAATTTAAACAGTTTGTTTCACTTTGATCTAAATTTAAACAGTTTGTTTCACTTTGATCTAAATTTAAACAGTTTGTTTCACTTTGATCTAAATTTAAACAGTTTGTTTCACTTTGATCTAAATTTAAACAGTTGGCTTCACTTTGATCTAAATTTAAACAGTTTGTTTCACTTTGATCTAAATTTAAACAGTTGGCTTCACTTTGATCTAAATTTAAACAGTTTGTTTCACTTTGATCTAAATTTAAACAGTTTGTTTCACTTTGATCTAAATTTAAACAGTTTGTTTCACTTTGATCTAAATTTAAACAGTTTGTTTCACTTTGATCTAAATTTAAACAGTTTGTTTCACTTTGATCTAAATTTAAACAGTTTGTTTCACTTTGATCTAAATTTAAACAGTTTGTTTCACTTTGATCTAAATTTAAACAGTTTGTTTCACTTTGATCTAAATTTAAACAGTTTGTTTCACTTTGATCTAAATTTAAACAGTTGGCTTCACTTTGATCTAAATTTAAACAGTTTGTTTCACTTTGATCTAAATTTAAACAGTTTGTTTCACTTTGATCTAAATTTAAACAGTTTGTTTCACTTTGATCTAAATTTAAACAGTTGGCTTCACTTTGATCTAAATTTAAACAGTTTGTTTCACTTTGATCTAAATTTAAACAGTTGGCTTCACTTTGATCTAAATTTAAACAGTTTGTTTCACTTTGATCTAAATTTAAACAGTTTGTTTCACTTTGATCTAAATTTAAACAGTTTGTTTCACTTTGATCTAAATTTAAACAGTTGGCTTCACTTTGATCTAAATTTAAACAGTTTGTTTCACTTTGATCTAAATTTAAACAGTTTGTTTCACTTTGATCTAAATTTAAACAGTTTGTTTCACTTTGATCTAAATTTAAACAGTTGGCTTCACTTTGATCTAAATTTAAACAGTTGGCTTCACTTTGATCTAAATTTAAACAGTTTGTTTCACTTTGATCTAAATTTAAACAGTTTGTTTCACTTTGATCTAAATTTAAACAGTTTGTTTCACTTTGATCTAAATTTAAACAGTTGGCTTCACTTTGATCTAAATTTAAACAGTTTGTTTCACTTTGATCTAAATTTAAACAGTTTGTTTCACTTTGATCTAAATTTAAACAGTTGGCTTCACTTTGATCTAAATTTAAACAGTTTGTTTCACTTTGATCTAAATTTAAACAGTTTGTTTCACTTTGATCTAAATTTAAACAGTTTGTTTCACTTTGATCTAAATTTAAACAGTTGGCTTCACTTTGATCTAAATTTAAACAGTTTGTTTCACTTTGATCTAAATTTAAACAGTTTGTTTCACTTTGATCTAAATTTAAACAGTTTGTTTCACTTTGATCTAAATTTAAACAGTTTGTTTCACTTTGATCTAAATTTAAACAGTTTGTTTCACTTTGATCTAAATTTAAACAGTTTGTTTCACTTTGATCTAAATTTAAACAGTTTGTTTCACTTTGATCTAAATTTAAACAGTTTGTTTCACTTTGATCTAAATTTAAACAGTTTGTTTCACTTTGATCTAAATTTAAACAGTTTGTTTCACTTTGATCTAAATTTAAACAGTTTGTTTCACTTTGATCTAAATTTAAACAGTTTGTTTCACTTTGATCTAAATTTAAACAGTTTGTTTCACTTTGATCTAAATTTAAACAGTTTGTTTCACTTTGATCTAAATTTAAACAGTTTGTTTCACTTTGATCTAAATTTAAACAGTTTGTTTCACTTTGATCTAAATTTAAACAGTTTGTTTCACTTTGATCTAAATTTAAACAGTTTGTTTCACTTTGATCTAAATTTAAACAGTTTGTTTCACTTTGATCTAAATTTAAACAGTTGGCTTCACTTTGATCTAAATTTAAACAGTTTGTTTCACTTTGATCTAAATTTAAACAGTTGGCTTCACTTTGATCTAAATTTAAACAGTTTGTTTCACTTTGATCTAAATTTAAACAGTTTGTTTCACTTTGATCTAAATTTAAACAGTTTGTTTCACTTTGATCTAAATTTAAACAGTTTGTTTCACTTTGATCTAAATTTAAACAGTTTGTTTCACTTTGATCTAAATTTAAACAGTTTGTTTCACTTTGATCTAAATTTAAACAGTTTGTTTCACTTTGATCTAAATTTAAACAGTTGGCTTCACTTTGATCTAAATTTAAACAGTTTGTTTCACTTTGATCTAAATTTAAACAGTTGGCTTCACTTTGATCTAAATTTAAACAGTTTGTTTCACTTTGATCTAAATTTAAACAGTTTGTTTCACTTTGATCTAAATTTAAACAGTTTGTTTCACTTTGATCTAAATTTAAACAGTTTGTTTCACTTTGATCTAAATTTAAACAGTTTGTTTCACTTTGATCTAAATTTAAACAGTTTGTTTCACTTTGATCTAAATTTAAACAGTTTGTTTCACTTTGATCTAAATTTAAACAGTTTGTTTCACTTTGATCTAAATTTAAACAGTTTGTTTCACTTTGATCTAAATTTAAACAGTTTGTTTCACTTTGATCTAAATTTAAACAGTTGGCTTCACTTTGATCTAAATTTAAACAGTTGGCTTCACTTTGATCTAAATTTAAACAGTTTGTTTCACTTTGATCTAAATTTAAACAGTTTGTTTCACTTTGATCTAAATTTAAACAGTTTGTTTCACTTTGATCTAAATTTAAACAGTTTGTTTCACTTTGATCTAAATTTAAACAGTTTGTTTCACTTTGATCTAAATTTAAACAGTTTGTTTCACTTTGATCTAAATTTAAACAGTTTGTTTCACTTTGATCTAAATTTAAACAGTTTGTTTCACTTTGATCTAAATTTAAACAGTTTGTTTCACTTTGATCTAAATTTAAACAGTTGGCTTCACTTTGATCTAAATTTAAACAGTTTGTTTCACTTTGATCTAAATTTAAACAGTTGGCTTCACTTTGATCTAAATTTAAACAGTTTGTTTCACTTTGATCTAAATTTAAACAGTTTGTTTCACTTTGATCTAAATTTAAACAGTTTGTTTCACTTTGATCTAAATGTAAACAGTTGGCTTCACTTTGATCTAAATTTAAACAGTTTGTTTCACTTGATCTGAATTCAAACAGCTGTATTAACATCTAAAAAAGCTAAGTCTGGTCCTCTGGACATTCAAAAAACAAAACAAATCAAAAAAATTGTAGAAACGTTTCGTCTTTCGTCCTAAAGACTTCCTCAGTCTGAGGTGCTGTGTTCATCTCAGTCTTATAAATAGCACCTTCTCGTAGTGGATCAACCAGTTGGCTGATGACAGCTGAAATCAGCTGCTCACATGTATTTATAAGACTGAGCTGAATACAGCATCTCAGACTGAGGAAGTCTTTCGGACGAAAGACGAAACATTTCTACAATTTTTTTTATTTGTTTTGTTTTTTGAATGTCCAGAGGACCAGACTTAGTTTTTTTAGATATAATTACCAAACTTTCAGAAACCAAAATCAACCTAATTTTCACAAATAGAAGTGAACAGATGCATACAATTTATAATTCAGTTGCAGGACTCTCAGATCATAATATGTTTGCAAGAACACTTAATAAAAATAAATCTCATTTATCTTTGGCAAACAAAACATGAACGTTTAAAAATCCCCAGATACCCAACCTTGAAAATGAAATCAGAAGGATTGATTGGAGTCAACATTTAAAAAAAAAATAGTATTGAAAATAGTTGTACCTGTTTCATGACACAGCTTAAAGAAACTATCAGTGTTTTTATGAGAAATGTTCACCATAAATTCAGCCAGAGGAAGAATTTACCATGGCTGAATAAAAACACATGTTCACTCATGAAACAAAGAGATTATGCACTACAAATGGCAATAAAGAGTAGAAGGGAACATGGCAGACATCTGTTTACTGCATTAAGCAATAAAGTCATTAAAGACATTTACATAAATGAACATCTAACAAAAAAAATGGAAACAATGGCCCTCATGCACGAAAATGTTCGTATTTTTATCCTAAATTTCTCCTACTTTTGTTCGTACGAAGCGTTCGTATGAACATGCCACGTCAGATTCAACAAAGTCTTCTATCATGAGGAAACGTGTGTAAATGCAGTGCGTAAATTTAATGAATCCCACCTGTCCTAAACAGCTGCGCGTGCACGCGTGAAGGTTATTTACATAATTCCCACCCCTCAAAACACCATATAAGGCCACAGCTTCCTGCTGTCAGACAGCAGGAAGTGTCCATTCATTCAAACTCAAGAAGTAAAAGGAGGAACTTCACGCGTTCGGAGATCTGCTCTCAGTCGCGCTGTGGCTACCCCCCCCCCCCCCCCCCCGCAGGTGTCGGATGGTCAAATATTTTTAATGTTAGTGTAAACAACTGTGTAGTTTCACTTATTCAGAAGAGCTGTGGCGCACCGCTGCCCCCCACCCCCCGCAAGTGTCGGATGGTCAAATATCTTTAATTTTAGTGTACTGTGTTACATTATAGTTTCACTTATTCAGAAGAGCGCACCGCTACCCCCCACCCCCCGCAAGTGTCGGATGTGTTTTTGAACAGAAGCATTTTAAAATGTCTCGAAACTACAGTTAACTTCATATTAATATTGTAGTGCATATGTTTTGTCTCCCGTGGGTCGTACAGTATCAGAAATCAAGAATAAATGGTTTGATCTGAAAATGGCTTCAAACAAACGTCTCGCCGCAGCACGGACAGGAGGTGGTCAGGAGATGGTGGACAATAAATGCCACGCTGCAAGACGCGTGCCAACATGTTTTGCAGCACAAATGATGCGCGCACCTCCTGGTCATCGCGCACCTCCTGGTCATCGCGCACCAGGATGAGCAGGAGGTGCGCGATGACCAGGAGGTGCGCGATGACCATAATAATCAATTGCTCCGATGGTGTTTGGCACAAGATCAGTCTTAATTCGTACTTGTTCTGCGGCGGTGTATGGGAATTTTATGTACCTGGGTGTTAATATGAGGAGCGGCTTTGATGACCAAGGGGAGCGCACGACTCACTGAAGCCTGCGCGACACACCAGACAAATTAAACTTAAAATTATAATTCTAATTCAAACAGAATAACCTATTGTCAAGAATAATTATGGTGCGTGATTTTTTTAAACCCAAAATATTTTCTAAATAACGAAATATGAAGTTATTCGTGGAGAAGATCCGTCTGGATGACAGCAGACTGACGCTCCTAAATTATACGACAGGTCCGGACCACTCGTAAATTTTGTTCGTATCTGAAAAAAATCGTAGGATACGAAAACATTGTTGGATGCCACAAATGATCCTAAAACACTCGTACGCACAGTTTAAGAACAAATCTGTGCGTACGAACGGTTCGTGCATGAGGGCCATTGCACGTGAAGCAAGGTTGTTTAAAAAAACAGAACAAAATAGCATCAACATGGACAAGAAATGGAAACAACTTTATCAAAACACAGGAAGGGTCTCAGCCTAAAATGATAAAAGAACTGAAGGATCTGGAAAACCTTGGATGAACGATGACAAATTACAATTCAATGAAACAATTCACACACAAAATGGACATAATATACAGTGAAATGAACAAATACATTAGAACATGACAACATACGAAGACTCAGAACCTAAATAGAATAGAATAGAATATATATTTATTTGGCAAATTATAAAATATATAATGTTGAAGATGTGATTGATGCAAATTTTTTCCTGTAATAAAAGATAGCGAATATTATAATTAAGAGCAGTTTAATGACATCAATATAACAACTGGAGTTCTCTCTATTATTCACTTGGAAATACAATATGACAGGCTGTCATATTGTTAAGTTTGCAGATGATACAGCGGTGGTGGGATGCATCACAGATAATGATGAGTCCAGCTACAGACAGGAGGTGGAACACCTGGAGAGCTGGTGCAAAGAGAATAATCTTCACATGAATGTGAAGAAGACAAAGGAGATGATTGTGGACTTCAGAAGGAACAAACACACCCACACCCCACTGAACATAAGTGGATCAGTGGTGGAAGTGGTCTCCAGCTACAAGTACTTGGGTGTACACATGAATGATAACCTCAGCTGGAGCAACAACACCACCAGCCTGATCAAGAAAGGTCATCAGAGACTCTACTTCCTCAGACGGCTGAGACGAGCTGGTCTGAGCAGCCCAGTTCTCACCTCCTTCTACAGGTGTGCAGTGGAGAGCATCCTGTGCTCCAGCATCAACGTGTGGCATGGAGGCTGCACAGTTGCAGAGAGGAAAGCTCTACAGAGAGTGGTGAAGGCTGCACAGAAGTCTGTTGGAGTCAGTCTCCCCACCATCACAGACATTTACACCTCCAGATGCAGGAAAAGAGCCACCTGCATCATGAAAGACCTCACTCACCCAGCACACACACTCTTTGCCCCACTCCCCTCAGGACGGAGGTTGAGGAGCATCAAATGTAGAACCACTAGACTGAGGAACAGCTTCTACCCTGAGGCTGTTAGACTCATGAATAAATAAATAATAAGAATAAACACTGCAAAATATCACATCATGCTGATGCTGATCTGTTTTCTTGTTGCTGTGTTCATCTGTGACCATCTGCTCATACAGACTCATGTTCGTGCTGCTGTTTATAATGATGTTTTTCTACTACATTAGGGCTTAGTGTATTACTAGTTGATGTTTTTCTTAGTTAATCCTAGATGTTATTACTGTTTTTCTCTTGCATTTGTTGTTGGATGTAACTGGGACCCTGTGTACATAATCTCGTTTTCATCACATGTACCACATGCGGTGCAAATGACAATAAAGACTCTCTGACTCTGACTCTGATAATCTAGAATAGAAACGATCGAATCGGTTCAATTTAGAAATTGCGAGACCAGTGTAGTTTATGGTACCTAACGTAACTTTAAACTACATTGATCCTCATGCACGAAAATGTTCGTATTTTTATCCTAAATTTCTCCTACTTTTGTTCATACGAAGTGTTCGTACGAACATGCCACGTCAGATCCAACAAAGTCTTCTATCGTCAGGAAATGTGTGTATATGAGCTGTGTAAATAATGATGAATCCCACCTGTTCTATTCACCTGCTCGTGCACGCGGGTGGTTATTTACATAATTCCCACCCCTCAAAACACCATATAAGGATATAGTTTCCTGCCACCGCGAGCAGGAAGTGTCCATTCATTCCGGCTTTTATGCGTCAGAAAACACACAAACGCGTTTGGCGAATTAAAATTGACTCGCCTTTGATCATATAGTGTCAGCCCCGGATCTGAGCGCAGACCCACACAGAATACAGATGACATCAGTGAGCGCCCACAGTCAACAGGCAGTTTATATTAAAAATGACATGAAACAACTGAATAAGCTGGTTTCGCTTTTTTCTCCCCTGTCTCTGCAGCGGCGCTGTGTGTGTGTGTGTGTGTCGACAGTGGCACGGGGTGGGGGGGCCGTGCCGACAGTTGCGCGTGGCGTGGTTGCGCGGGCGCGTTGCGTGGCACACGGTGGTCGACATGAGTTGCGCGGGGTGGGGGCGCGTGGCGTGGTTGCGCGGGCGCGTTGCGTGGCACACGGTGGTCGACATGAGTTGCGCGGGGTGGGGGCGCGTGGCGTGGTTGCGCGGGCGCGTTGCGTGGCACACGGTGGTCGACATGAGTTGCGCGGGGTGGGGGCGCGTGGCGTGGTTGCGCGGGCGCGTTGCGTGGCACACGGTGGTCGACATGAGTGGCGCGGGGGGGCCACGCGCGGGTGGCGCACGGTGGTGTACGTGGGGGGGGGGTGTTGAAGCCGCTTTAATTAAACCAATACGTGTGGTTGCATTTAATTGTTTTTAAACTCAAAATATTATAACGAAATGTAAAGTTATTAGAGAAAAGGCCGTCTGGATGACAGACTGTCTGCTCGTAAAATATACGACAGGTCGGGACCACACGTAAATTTTGTTCGTATCTGAAAATAATCCTAGGATACGAAAACATTGTTGAATGCCACAAATGATCCTAAATCACTCGTACGCACAGTATAAGAACAAATCTGTGCGTAAGAACGGTTCGTGCATGAGGGCCATTGACTCTTCATTGACTGAGGTTTAACAAATGAAACTGCATGTTGGCATAGTTAAATCCATTAAAGTCTTTAACTCATCATTAATAAAAACCTCTTTTGGCTGAGAGTGTTCAGAAAACAATACCAAGTTTCAATAACAACAAAAGTAGCAATTAAGCAACTAGAAAACAACGTTTCACTGCTTCAACTCACTCTTGTCGTCAGATTCCAACGTGTATCACACAATAAAAACAGGTCTTAGCTTTATAACCGATGTCAATTAAATCCTGCAGATTTAAACGGTTGTTAAGGTTAGTTTTTTGTTGTGGGTTTTTAGGCTTAGCGTTTCTAAGTTCTAGTTGGAACGGTTTCTTTTAGCAACTAATATAGTTTAAACTGTTTAGTTTATTTACTATCGTGTGCTTGGACGACCTTATTTTCCCATGAAGTCTGTGAGTTTGCGAGATCTTTGTCGTTTGTGGGGTTATTGAAATCTTTGTCTTTGTCTTGGGCATGACCTAACATCACCCCCCTGAGGTCATGGGGGACCACGAACACAGGTGAGGACGTCCGTCCATGGGCACAAGTTAGGATGCCATTGTTTAGTTTAAGCTGTTTTGGCAGCTGAGAGTAGACAGTACACAGGAACCTTTTAGGTTTCGGCCAACGTTTCTTCTTACGTTTACCTCTTTCTGTGTAATTTAGGTGTGTCACAACTGTTGTCGCAGTCGCAGGTGTGTCCGATTGTTCAGACCGCGACGGGTCACTGTCGTTGTTGAGTGTGTTTTCCCACTTCTTGACTGAAGAGGGGCTCTTTGAGTCTGTAGAAACTGTCATTTCTGATTAGTTCTGGATTCAAATGTTCTTGAACCAAGGTTTCATCGAAAACTTGGCTGGTTGCGATTTATCTGTCCCAAAGGACAGAACAACGTCTAAGATGTGGGATCCTTGGATCTCTACACCTTTTTCTACCTGAGGTAGGTAGTGTTCAGTGAGTGCTGATTGTTCCAGCTCAGAGATGAGGTTCTCATGTCGGGCCAGAGTTGGGTCCAACTGTTAGGTCTCTTCTGCCTCATCTCTATTTGAAGGTTCACTTACCGGGCTTGTGCTCTCGGTTTGGGAGTCATCCATGCCTTCCGTAGTACCATCTGTTAGACAGACCGTGTCATGACCTTCAGGATCTCGTTGACTGTCGGCATTTTGTTTGCTGTCAGCATCTTTATTGTCAACATCTGTGGCATCTGTGTTAATGTCATTAATGTTAACTGTGTGCTCTGAGTTTTTGTGAAAGATAGTGCTGCACAGTGCTCCAGGTTGGTCAATGTTGATAGTGTCATTATCAATGACAACGCCACTCATTGTATCAGGTTGGTCAAGCACTGTAACATTCAAATCTACTAACAAACTACTTAATTCCTCTGTCTCTTCCAAGCATAGAGGTGTTGGGCCATTTTTCTGGGACATTCGTGACACTTTGCACGTCTCGAACTGTTCTGTTCGAGGCGCGGGAAGTGCAGTTCCGAGGCTCGGGAGCTTCTGTTGGGACCACGCATTGTTACATGAGTATAGGTCCTCATACTTCAATTTCTTTTGAAGTTCACCCACCATATTGTTTTTGATCGACAGCAGTAGTTATTTGTTCCATTAATTCCATGAGAGCCATTGATGTAGAGTTTGTTGCTCTAAACCCATACTGACTGTTAATTAGAATATTTTGTTTATCTATAAATTGATCTAATTTGGTCACAATTAATTTTTCTAGAATTTTTGAGAACTGTGGTAACAAGGATATTGGTCTATACGTAATTGTTGAACATACATTTATCAGCATTTTTAAAAAGAGGAACTACCTTAGCTACTTTCATATTATCTGGAAATATTCCTGTTGAAAATGATAAATTACATATGTATGTAAACGGCTCAATAACATGGCTCATTATGTCCTTTACAAACATCATATCCATATACACCCAGTCTTTTGATCTCTTGTCTGTAAGATTTTTTACTACATTCATTATTTCCTCTTTGTCAGTTCCATTTAGAAAAATACTGTTTACAAAACTTATAATTAAATGTCTCACATTATTATCTACTTTTGGTATTTCAGCTGTAAGGCTTGATCCAACATTCACAAAATATTGATTAAATTAATTTACAATTTCATTCTCATCATGAATTTCATCGTTGTCCTTTATAAAATATTGTGAAATACCAGTTTTTTCTTTATGATTCTTTAGAACACTATTCATTATTTGCTATGTTGCTTTCATATCACCATTACTTTTATCTAATAAATCACTATACCATTCCTTCTTACGTTTCCTTATAATCCCTACTAATTTATTTTTATACTTCTTATATTTTTCTTCAGCGTTATGACTTCGCAATTTCAAGAAACATGAATACAAATAATTCTTTTTTAACAAGCATTTCTGAACCCTTTGTCATCCATGGTTGGTCAACGATATTTCTCTTTGTATAAATGTTTAAATTTTTCAAAAAAAAAAAAAT